>CM059587.1:70275000-70512500 GCA_030407085.1 Trichopria drosophilae
TTTATAAATCAAATCATCATGCCAAATTTTATCGAAAGCTTAAGCTGTGTCGACATTGCTCAAGCCCTATTTTTCGAATGCTTGCCTTGTCGTTACTCTAACCTTCATTATACCGTATTTGTTTCTGAAACCGAACTGGTGATAGATGATTGGTTCTTTTAATTTAATTGTATCATTTACTATTTTGAGTATTACTTTCTCATATATTTTTAAAAAGATGGTTAAAATAATAGATTAATTCAGCTAGTTGGTTCACCTGATGGATGAGTATTATTTGTGCCGTATTCCAGTGAAGTGGTAAGGAGTATAAACATATTTTTCCATTCATGATTACATTGGCTCACAACAAAGATATATTGGTTTTGATATGAGACTACATTATGCCTACGTATTTTAACTCGTGGGCTACGAATCTGTAATAAAAAATAGAGCCCTCTCCCCCCGCATATACCAGAATACACCTAAAACCTGTACAAATAGCCATAAGTACTTCAAAAATGAAGAATATTACTTTTCTTGTCACACCTGCACAAAAACCGCTTTTCACCCCTTTTCGCCCGCTTCTAATTTTTTCGTTATCTCACCTGCGTTGTGCTTCACTAGCATTATAGCCGTTTTCTATGTACAGGGGCATACAAAAATATCGTGTGTATCACGGGCGAGACTAAATTAATCGGGGACACGGAGGCCATTGCCGCTCTCGGAGTCGGGACTCCCCTTCCCTCCCCCTTGTCCTGCATTGCACATTTTTGTTTTGTTGTTCTTTGAGATGGGGCCTTTAATATGCGCGAGCACCAATTCATATTATCGTATTGTTAATCCGGATGTAAATATTTTCTAATTGGCGACTTATAATTTTCTTTAATACAATACAATTCTTCGCTATATTTTTTATATACATTTCTATTGTGACAGGCTGACATCGACATAAGGTTCGAAATTGGAGACCACAATTGTAATGCCGATTTTGATGGCCCCGAAGGTTACTTAGGGCATGCCTCATATCCGCAGAAACAAGCGTTCCTACATTTAGACGATGACGAGATGTGGGTTGCAGATCAAAACCAAATGGGGAAGATGTTGGCAGCCACTGTCATACACGAAATAGGACATATACTTGGTATAGATCATTCTACACTGTCGAAAACCGTAATGACGGCAAAAGTACATAATAACCCGGCTATAACATTGTATGACGATGACATCAATGCGATTAGGGTAAGTGAATAAAAAAAAAATCATTTCCCCCCTCGAACGGAACATGCATTACGTACCGTAGTGTGTACGCAGTCGATCACCATGAATAGGAGACATTCTTCTGCAAGCAAGAGTATTCATTGAACCCTAAACAACTTTTTTTGGGTAGAGCCTGAAAAACGAAGAAATTGCCCCCTCATACGTTCATTTTCAATAAAAAAAATTGAGACAGCGAGAACACTCTGAATTGTAGGGATTGAAAAAGTTTCAAAATGAGCTCTTACTCATTGAAATAACATGAAATCGAGCCGAGTTATTGCAAAAAAACCTTTTTTTTCTAAATTTCAATGGCCCGTCACTTAAATTCTGAGCCTCAGAACCAATTTTGGTACTTTTTTTGGATTTTGTTGTTTGAAGTATGATATAGAATCACCTCCCGAAATATCGTAACAAAGTTCTTGGATACCCTGTATACCATTTATTCTTTTTGTTTATTTTTAACATGTATTTCATCATTGTATAGATGCAGCTTATGTAATTTAACACTCTTGGACAACGAAGTTATTAGAAATTGTTGAAAAAAAGCAATATTTTATTTACATCTTTGTTATAAAATTTCTTCTCCATCTTTACCGTACACCATTTTTAAGATATCTTTTTCCGAAGTTTTTATAAATTTCGAAAACTAAACATTATTTATATATTATTCTATCATTTTGCATGTTGAAAATATGATACCAGATTCATCATGTGCAATTTCAAAATCACTTTGATACGATGCTTTATTACAATCTATTGATAATAAATATAATTTATCGGCATATTGTTTTCACCACTTTGAATTTAGAAAATCTGACTGAAATTCACAGTCAAGAAATCTCAACAGTAAAAGTGTTACTTTTCCATAATTACAAAATCAGTTATTACTGTTAATATTATTATTTTAGAAACCAATGATCTTAATTTTTTTTTACCCTCAACCTTCCACCTCGATCGAGGTGTCCCAAAAGCTCTCAGTGAGCTTGTCCGGGTACAGGTGAGCATCATTGCGAGAGCTGCAGGTCGTCTTAGATGGCGCCATACTCACATTTGTCGAGAATGTAGGAAACTGCATAAACCCACATTAAGTACAGCATCGGTCATAGCTCGATTTCCGCCTGAAGACAATACCTCGAAAATGTCAAACAGACAGCGTGATTCGTCTTACACATAGAGAACTGTTGCCTGAAAACAATTTCGAAAAATTGCCCAGCCGGGGATCGAACTCACGACCTACGACTTCATAGTCCAGTACGCTACCGCCTGAGCTACGAGGCCGATTCACTTTTGTGTTGTATAATCGCCGAGATCCGTAGTTCACGTTACATACCTCATAAATATGATGATGATGGTAAAAATGATCTTCCTCACGTCCGGCTTTCTCTCTCCTTATTTATTTTTGTTTAATTCCTTGATCCGGCCTTGGCAGTCCATCCGGATGCTCCGAAGTCGGTACCGAGTCCACAAAAAACGATCTGCAGACACTGAAAAGTAGAGTATTTTTTAGGTGCCTTCCCTCCCTTGCGGATTTAAAACGCTGTTTGTGCCCATTGAAAAATATACAACAATTCAGCTACCAAATTATTAGTAACAAGCTGCCTGCCTTGAAACTTTTGTTGGTTCAGAGAACCCTTTCTAACGTTGCCACGACCTGCTGGAGGCCAACCCTCATTGCGGTTACTAACGGACGGACACGGCACGCCGTAGCGCTCCTCCGTGTGGAGGGGCTTGACACCGCACCCTAGCTCCTCAGTACGGTGATTATCTCGAGTCGTTTTACGATCAGGCATTCGACGGCAACAGACCAACCGAACGACCGGGTTCGTGAGGTCGTCAATTCTCAAAACTTGCTAAGAGAAGCGGATCTTTCAAAAACATTGTTCCTCTTAGAGTTCGGGCGCTTCGACCCCTCCCCCTCTTTCTTACGGACGGAGTTACCCGCTCCGCTCTCTTCCATAAGTCCCCTGCGGGGACGGTCTGCAGACAGAGAGCAAGGAAGCAGAGTTGCCGTTTCGCGGAGAATTCGCATCCCCACCGCGTTCCGGCCATAGAGATTTTCGTCCCCTTCCATGATTCCCGCGGAGAATCCACATGCAAACGCGGCTCGTCCGTGTGATGTCTCCTCCGCTCTCACACTACTAAAGGCGACATATGGTTACGGTGCTGGAATGTTGATTAAAATAATGATTCTTTTAATTAAGGTTAGAACTGGTATAGTTTTATAAAAATAATTCAAAGCCATAATTAATAATATTCAATCGAATAATAATTTTGGGGGAAATAAATTACGGTATTTTTTCATTTGCTGAAACATAAACATATATTAAATTGTCTGATAAATACTTTTTCTAACCGACTGGAGGAAGGGCTTGGAAATGAAACACACAATGTGATCGGCCACACGAAAATATATCAATTTATTCCGATCAAGCGGTGATGATCCGATCGCGACGCGGACTTCCGCTCTCGACAACGTCCCGAAACGTACTGAAAAAACCCGATCGTCACTTTTTCACATCTTAGTTCGATTTTTCAAACTGTCGAACATTTAAATAGACTACAACGTCATATTATACATCGATATTATACTATTCGAATTACAAATAATTTTATCGAGATCGTCACCATTTCGAAGGGCCTTTACATAATTACCTAACAGGCCTGCTTCGTTTTGAGAAGTACCTCCATTCGGGTGTGCAGTGGCGTAGGGAAAACCACCTTTGTGGGAAAAAACCTACGCCTGGTACCGCAGTCGGTAGAACATCGATTCTGTCCGCAACACTTTTCATATGCACAATCTTTATTATGCAAATAAATAAGAAAAAAAGAAATTTTGTAAAAAAACCGCGCAACATTCCAGCACTCTAACCACTAGGGTACCAAGCATTACGAAAATATATATGTAGTAATGTTGCATATGAACATCGGCAGAATGTTATTACTTCATGATGGAAGGGAGGGGTTCGGGGGGCGGAGCCCCCCCGATACCACATAATATACACATTAAGGTTCGAACATTATTTTTGTGGTAGATGAATCCATTTTTTCGAGACAAGAGGCCAAACGGTAGACTTCCTGTAATAAGAGTTCAGACATAGCATCCATGTTTTGGGTTATGATGGATCAGTGCGACGTACATGTCGTTCATAGATAAAGTACACCATCAAGTCCAAAATTTGGCGGATTTTTTAATTTGTATCGTTTCACCTTTATCTGATACACAGACTAAAAAAGGATGCAACGTTACAATTGTACTGTCGACAGCGTCATGGAATACACCGATTATGTCTCAACACTCTCAACTCTTAGTAGACGGACTCTACCAAACGAGCGTTTTGCGCGACATGACAAGAGCAGGCAGTGAATCGACTTATGTTATAAAGGCTAATTTTTATTTCAAATACATTACAAAACATTTCGGTTTTATTTAATCAACTTTTTGTAATAAACAATTTAAATTTTTTAATGAAATTAGATATTAGTACAAATTTACGTATTTGAATTATGTGAATTAGTATCATTTTTCTTTTCTTGAGAAGTGTAGTTATTATTGATTATTATGGTGTGAATCTCGCAATTTTCAAGTACCACACATGCTTTTTTTTCTGGGTCTAGACTATCCGTGCCAAATTCCATGGTTCTTCTTTTCATTCTCTTCGAATTTTGTACTCGGGGAGTTTTATTAACATTGTCACCTTCGAAGCGAATGTCTTACCATGGATAATCATATAGGTTACTTATTGATGGCTGTCTACTTGTAGATGGCATTTCTGGAGTATTATAATCAGCATTAGTCGTAAGTTATTTTTATTTGTTTTTATTTATATGATTTTTAAGTGCTCACCGTTAAATGTATTTATTGTTTTAAATGATGTTTCTGCGTGGCAAATATTATCCGAGATTTTATTTTCTGTTCCACGTTGGTTTAATGTCGATTCTTGCAAAATAGCAGATGTCAATTTATCTGTTTTACCTTTAAACGGAGCTGCATTGGTATTTTGAAGGTGTGTAGACTGTATATCTAGAAAGTTGTAATTATCATTGTCAGTAATAATATTAATCATATTATTAGTTATATTTTTAAATATTGATTTTATTTATTTTGCGATGGATCTTTTGTTGCGCGTGATGTTTTCACCGTACTTGGTATAGTTGCACTAGTATTAGTTGTCCTATTTTTCTCATTATTAGTAGAGTAAGCGATGCATTTAAAAATGTCTTCCCTATTCGCTGTCGAATTTTCGATGTATCCTTGCGCAACAGTGTCCGAACGCCATCCACCAAGCTGTTTTATTTTAGTGAAGTCCAGTCTTGCATTAGCAGCGGCTGTTGCTGAACTTCGGCGAAAGCAGTGTCCTGTATAGCCATCAGGATTTTCTACGTTCAGATATAGAGCAATAATCTTAGGAATTTCACAAATTTTGTTTTTGCCGATGTACTGTCTAGTGCACGTCCCACGATGATATTGCACAAAAAATCGATTATCGGCTAATCCAGATGGTCTCATCAATTTGTATTTTTTAATTATATCATAGTATTCTCCACCAACAATGAACTGACGAGGGTATGCATTCTTTGTATCGTTAATTGATATAATATATTGCTCACTCTTATCGTCTAAATTTACGGAATCTTGAATATCTGTGGTATTTAAGTTGACAATTTCTTTGCATCTTAATGCTCCAAAGAAACCACAAATTAGTATAACCTATATTAGAAAGTATTTAAAACTTAGTCCAAATACATTCTATTATAATCATAATTACTAATATAATGAGAGAAATGTATAAATACCTTCGTAGCTAAGTATATGTTGTCACTTTTAAACAGAAATTTATTTATTTGATCAAAGGTAAGAACATGAGGTTTTTTGGGCTTGTATCCTTTAGATTCGTGCTTTAACAAAGACTTCAGTAAATTAAATTCGTTGATATTAACATTATGCCTTAAACTCAACGTAATCCGTAGTTTTGACCAATGGCTCCAAAGAGTTGAAGGTTTCCACTTTTTTGTTAATTCTTTGAAATATACAAGTAAATACTTTCGTCAATTTTATTTACATTATTACTATGTTTCCATTTCAAAAATGCACCATAAGCTATTTCATAATCTGCTCTTGACTTTTTAGGTAATAAATTATTCACAATCAAATTCTTCTCAGCTTCAAAATTTCTTTCAACAATTTCATTTGGATCAAAATTTTCATCCTCTAATAGTTCTGATGAAGACATTTTACACTAACCTAGCGATACAGGGTGCTTTCTATAATTTTAGAGGCTAGAAAAATTTCACTAAAACGCGAGTTACAGGGCGAATTCGCTCAATTTTTTGCGTCAGCGCACTCGGTGTAGGAGACACGGGAAATTCAGCTCACGTATATCTGATGCGTGTAGTTTTGGTTGTATAATGTACAAAAAACTACAAGTTTGCTTACATGGCTGTCAACTTATCATACCTGAGCTTTTCTCGACATGGTAGACTCTCCGTTTTGAAACATCAGACAGTCGCGCATATATACATGACACCGGGAGGAAAGTTACAACAGGGACTGAACATAGTACTTTTTTCCCTGTTTAGCGCTAGGGGATGAAAAAAAATATATTTGTGCGTCGTCGGCGAAAAGCATATGCTTGCAATATTTTAGAACATTGCTCAGGTCATTGATGAATATAGAGAAGAGCAAAGGTCCAAGTACAGATCCTTGTGGGACCCCGCAAGTGGTAGTAGCCCATTCCGAGAGACAACCATCTTCTTTTAATATTGCTTGCGACCTGCCGGTAAGGTAACTATGAAACTACCGAAGAACTTCTATGGAACATCCAATGTCACGTAATTTTCTTAACAAGATGCAATGAGGTACCGTGTCGAACGCTTTAGTAAAGTCAAAAACAACAAGAATTGTTACCATACGACCATCAATACCTCTACGAACATCATCAAGGACGTTTAGAAGAGCAGTTTGAGTGCTAAAGTTAACACGAAACCCCGATTGATATTTATCAAGTATATTATGCTTTTGAAGATAGGCAGAAAGCTGGTTGTATACGCATCGCTCGAGATACTTGGAAGCCTCACACAGGTTGGCAATAGGACGAGTATCAGCAGGAGATAAAGGGACTTTTATTTTGCTGAGAGGGGTAATCAGCGCTTTTTTCCAGGCAGCGGGAAATTGTTAGGTTTTCAATGAGGAATTGAAAATTTGACATAGTGGCGTGATAATCATACGACCACATAAAGAAAAATGTGTAGAGCTGATTCTATCAACACCAGTGGATTTGGAGTTTGAGGACTTAACCACACGCTCTATATCCGAAGGGATAAGTGGTTCGAATACGAAAAGTGGACGGTCAAGATTTATAGAGCGGGAAGGTATAACAAGAGAGTCGAATTGAGAGGACGAAATAGGCGAGTGAGTTCGGGAAACGTTTGCATAGAATATGTTTAGTGTATCTGCCGAAAAATATTTAAGCGGAGATTTGCTATTGTCAGGAACAATGCCGAGACTCTTCAAATGGTTCCATAGGTCTTTAGGACTTTTTGCAAGTTCAAATTTTTTGCTCACATAAGACTCACGGGCTTGTGATAGATTAAAGTTGATTTTGGACCGCATTACCTTATATTCTCTAAGTAAATTTTCGGAACTTGTTGACTTCGCTGACTTATACAATTTGTCTCGTTGTTTCATAAGATGGCGAAAATTTACATCGACCCATGGTTTTCTTTTATTAGAAATTATAACCGTACGATAGGGTGCGGTTAAGTTGAGAGCCGTCGTGATCGAAGACGAAAGACTACTGATTGCGAAATTCATCTCGGTGTTATACCAGTCAATCTGTGCCAAATGGGAATTCAATAATAAACTAAATCTGTCTAGATTGAAGTTACGCATGTCGCGAGTCATTTTAGGTCTATGGAAGATATTGGGTTTTGGAAAAAGAAAATTCAATTCTATAAAATCATGGCCAGCAATAAAAGGTGAAACGGTCTTAGAATAAGAAAAAACATTGGACATCGATTTAGTAATGAATAAATCAAGTATGAGAGGAATTGGTATGGTGAGTGGATTTGGACGGAACTAAGCACAGAGAGTAGAGTACAAGCATCTGGTTAATAAATTCTGATTCAATATTTTTATTGTTCATATTACAGTTAAAATCTCCAGTAATAAGGACATTGTTGTAAATCGGCAAATAAGTGGATATGGTTTGAAAGAAAATTGATGGAAGAGCAGTTTTAGGACGCCGATAAATAGCGGCTAATAAGAGTTTATCATGTGGTGTAAACACTTCGCAAATAATAAATTCGGGAGCATTAGCAAATTCACCTGGTGAAGTTGCAAGTATTTTTGTACGATAGTTCGAGTGTACATAAAGAGCGACGCCATCCCCTGTTTTTCCAAGCCTATCATTTCTGAAAATATCATAATTGTTTATATGCATAAGTGAGTCGGGAATGGTACGAGTTAAAAATGTTTCGGTAACAGCAATAATTTGATATCTATTGAAATGGGTATAAGGTGCGATTAGATCTAAATGTGTTAGTAGGCGATTTGCATTGATGTGACCAATTTTTGTAAAAACAGAATTGGAATGTAGAGTATGAGAGGAGAGGTTACTAGCATTGCAGGGTGGTAACTGCATTGGTGTTGCCATAAGGTTTGATGATCAAAGGAAATTGTCAGGAATGGAGGGAATGATGGATGTGTCTTGGATTAAGTCGCGTTTAAGTTCTGCAACAGCCTCTTCAGAAGCAATTTTAAGCTTGTTTGATCCCTTACATTTAATCATATAAATTATGCCATTTTCAGTCCAAGGAGTAGGCAAATTATTATCGCGAGCAAACAATTTCACTGACTTAAAAAGCGAGAAAATATGAGGCGAGAGCATTTCACGAATAAAAATAGGCAACGACGATTGAGTATCAAAGAGTGAGGAGGCCCGTAGACTCCCATATTCACGACGCTTACGCAAAATAAGGTTTTTAGCCATGTCACCGCTGACTTCCGCAATGATGGTTTTTGTCACCTGTGGCCGTACACCTATGGCTGCAACGGATTGCCGTCCCGGATTACGTTGAACATTCCTAATCTGTAGTATATTATACCGTACTTCCGATATGTTAACTTGTCAAGTATCTTCCCCACGATGTCCTTATTGCTGAGCTCGATGTTCTCTGGTATATTATAAAATATGAGTTCCGACGGAATAGGCACTGCACAAACTTCTTCTTGACCAGTTTTTTGGGCGGTTTTTAATTTACGTACTTGCGTCTTTAAATTGGCGTTCTCAGTTTTTAGCTCATGGACTGAGAGTTCAAGATGAGTCTGATTTTTCTGCAGATCTTAGCCACGTGATCGTTCAGTCTAATGATTAGGTTGGGTAATTCATCCAGTTTTTCTAACTTCTTTTCGATTACATCAAGCTTATCGAGTTTCTGTAAAATCAATTCTAGTGGAATAGTAGAGCTGCTTGTTGAAGGTGCACTGGGTTGCAACGGTGTCGAGATAGACTGATTAGGTAAGTTAAGAAAGAACGATTGACCTGCAGCTGGTGACGCAGCCGGCTGCGTGTTGTGAGGTGATGATAAACTGACATTATTGTCTATTGTGGTTTCATCAATTACTGTAGGAAATAGCAGTAAATTACTGTCTTTAGTAGCTTCAGGTACGGTAGTTTCTGGGATTGCGTTGGTAAATTTAACTTGGCAGCCCGCGCAAACAGAAACCATCTTGCCATACAACTTTACTAAATAAAAAGAAGTGCATTTCGGGTGAAAAGAAAGCTGGCATGCTTCACAGAATTTAGGATTTTTCACTGTCTTGCAAGGTCGGGTACACGGCCCATGACAAAAAAATGTTGTTTCCGTGCCAGACATGGTAAATTTCGGTGGTTTTTCGAATATTACTTTACAGAACTAGAACGTGAATGGTGCAATTCGTTTAAAATAAAGGCTAGATTTTTCTCGAGTTAACAAAAGATATAGGTAAGAATGCCAATCGAAACGGTTCGAGTATTATATGCTTACAATTCGAGAAAAAATAATACAGTGTATGCGAGATTTAGAACTCGTAATTTGAGCATACAATTACGGTCATCTGATGCAAACAAGCTTACGAACTGTTATCGACTGTTGCTTCTTGAGTAGACGCTGGAGAAGTACAATCCGAATGTCTTGGGGGGTTCGATCGGCGCTCCTCGTTGAAATTCGCTTGAATTCGGTGTGATAGAATATAGCAGACAGTCGTAGTAATTAATTTTCGCCAAGTAGAAAAAAGACACTTGCGCACAGAATGAAAACAATAACAAACCTCACGTTCCGACCTTTAGCGCATGCGCGATTGGGAACACACAAGAAACGTCGCCTTCTTAGGGAATTTACCAAGATTGTATTTGCCAAATGTGAATTATTTGAATTAAATCAGAATGGAGATACTTTCCAAGACAATTTATGCACCTTATTAAGATCACGAGAAAACGCACTACATTAACACCCGAAATTGTCCACTGGCTTCTAATGATTAAAAGTTAAATCAATTGATTATGGGGAGCCGTCAAATACACGTCTATGCTGATCAACTGTCGAACGAATAATAACCTTAGAGAAGGTACAGCATACCTTTTTCGTTATCTCGCTTTCAAGAACGGACATCCCATGACAGTTCAAGATCATTCTTACATAAGTACCGCAACTACTTTTCAACTTCCAACACTTGCATCTGTACGATCTGCTAATGATGTAATATTCCTTCACAAACTTGTTAGCAAAAATATTAATTGTGAACTGCTGTATGACCGTTTAACAACAGGGATTTCTCTTCACTTCGACACATAGATAGATTATATTTACCGAGTTATAGTAGAAACTATTTAAATAATGCACCGATCTTAAGAATATGCAAGACCTTCAATGAAGCTCATCGACAAAATCACATGTTACCACAAATATTTGAAGAACAAATAATGACAGCATCGAAGAAAAATCTATTTTCCACAAGTTTTAGTTTTTGTTTTAATTTATTTCATATATATTTTAGTTGCTATATGCACATACATATATTTTCTGTTATTTTTGTACCATGTCAAGGATATTTGTATCCGTTAATAAATATAATAAAAAAAAATAAAAAATATATATATAATTCGTCAAAGATATCTTGAAAGTGTCGAAAAGATCTCTGACGGATATCATTTAGATACTATAAGACATCTGGGGCTGGCGAAGCCTACTCCTGGGGGTAGGGGGTCGAAACGTCGAAATTTTATGGAAAACTATAGGGTAATTTTTTTGACGGGGTGACCAAATTCAATATTTTTTCAGACAATAGTCATAAGCATTTTAAACCATTTTTTATGGCATTATCGTTGACTTTAGGAAGAAAACGCATGCAAACTTTTTTGTAATTTCAAGCTCTATCTTTTTTGTTTGAAACATTTTTTAATAAAATTTGTATTTTTCAAAATAAATGCAAAAAACTACGATGAAACTTAATTGGGGCTAATTTTTTTTAGTAATGGACGGATGGATCTGCGCCAAAATCTAATCAGATCTAAGTTATGCCACGACGCGTATTATACAAAAAAATTTATGTCAATACGCTTATCCGTTCGCGAGTTATCGCGAGACAAAAAAACGGGACGTACGGACGTACGGACGTACGGACGTACGTACGTACAAGATCAGGGACACAAATAACTTCGACCCAGACTAAGTCTGGACGAAGTATTGAATTTGGTCACTTCGGGCAAAAAAATTACCATATAGTTTTTCATCAAATGCCGACGTTTCAGACCCTAAGGAACCCAAATCAACAATAAAAAAATTTGTGTCCGTGATCTTGTACGTACGTACGTCCGTACGTTCCTGGGGCAGATCCACCCGTCCATTACTAAAAAATTTAGCTCCAATTAAGTTTCTTTGTAGTTTTTGCATTTATTTTGAAAAATACAAATTTTATTAAAAAATGTTTCAAACAAAAAAGATAGAGCATGAAATTCTCTACAAAAAAGATTGTATGCATTTTCTTCCTAAAGTCAACGATAATGCCATAAAAACTGGTTTAAAATGTTTATGACTATTGTCTGAAAAAGTATTGAATTTGGTCATCGCGGCAAAAAAATTACCCTATTGTTTTTCATCAAATTTCGACGTTTCGACCCCCTACCCCCCAGGGGTAGTCTTTGCCAGCCCCTCGGGCGCGGTGACCACCTACGGGCGCAAAGTTCTTTTACGCCCTTGATACGAAATAGTATATTACTCAACGAGGGAGGTAAAATAAACTTACTCGGCTTCACCTCGGGTAAAAATTACACGCAGTCTGAGGCATTCTTTTTTACTTCCCGAGGGAAGTATACGATTTTTCTTTATGGCCGGGTGTGAAGAAAATAACTATTTCGATATATCTAAAAGATGTCTTATAGATATCTATAAGATATCCGTCATAGATCTTTTCGACACTTTCAAGATATCTTTGACGAATTATATGTATATACAGGGTGAGTCTGGTAGAAGTGAACATAGGGAAGCCCATGTTAAGGCTACGCGCCTCGTGATTGGTCGATTCCGGTGGAACGTCGCTTGTTCACGAGGCGCGTAGCCTTAACATGGGTTTCCCTATGTTCACTTCTACCCGTCACACGTAATTTAGAGCCACAAGAATGTAAACAAAATACTGCAAGCTTTGGATTGTTTTAAAATTATTTGGCTTTAAAATAATATTTTAATAAAAAAAGAAACTCGAAAAGAAGTAGCAAATCTCTTGTGTGACATAACCACATTTTGGGCTTATGTAAAATGTGTCAAATCCATGAAATGTGTAACACAATCCCAAATTCAAGACACAGTTCGTGAATCTTCTACTTTTGTTACAACCGGATGCAGCCGATAAGTTGAAAGGTTTTCAAAAAACAATTGGCAAGAGTGGGCAAGAATAAACTATTTTAAAGCAAGATAGTTTTAAAACAATCCAAAGCTTGCAGTATTTTGTTTACATTCTTGTGGCTCTAAATTACGTCTGATGCATATGACCGTTCACAGCCAATCGGCGGACAAGCGACGTTCCACCGGAATCGACCAATCACGAGGCGCGTAGCCTTAACATGCGTTTCCCTATGTTCACTTCTACCAGACTCACCCTGTATATTGTATATATGATATAATAATACAGACAGTAATTAGTAAAACACAGTAAACATGTAATATGCATCGAATAGTCTATTAGAATACAAGTGCATGAAGTAAGTGTTTTGCAACTTTTATTTATTAATACTTCGGCTGGCCTGTTGTCGGGGTTGAAGTTTTGAAAATGCTCATTTTCAATTTTCATACATATAAGAAACACTATATTGTTGTAACATATCTATCGAAGCCACTTAGACCTAAATATGATTGGACCCCCAAATATCAATATAATTTTATAATATAATTGAAAGCTGTTAGTAAACAAACGAGTCTTAAGGAATAGCCGACTCTCCACTGGGTCGAAGTTTCTGAGCGAGCGAAGCGAGCGAGGCACCACGCCAACACTAGTTTTAGTCGACCCAGACTAAGAGTGGACGAAGTATTGAATTTGGTCACTTGGGGCAAAAAAATTACCGTATAGTTTTTCATCAAATGTCGACGTTTCAGACCCTAAGGAACCCAAATCAACAATAAAAAAATTTGTGTCCGTGATCTTGTACGTACGTACGTCCGTACGTCCGTACGTCCCGTTTTTTTGTCTCGCGATAACTCTCGAACGGATAAGCGTATTGACATAAATTTTTTTTAAAATACGCGTCTTGGCATAACTCAGATTTGATTAGATTTTGGCGCAGATCCATCCGTCCATTACTAAAAAAATTAGCCCCAATTAAGTTTCTTCATAGTTTTTTGCATTTATTTTGAAAAATACAAATTTTATTAAAAAATGTTTCAAACAAAAAAGATAACGCATGGTATTCTCTACAAAAAAGGTTGTATGTATTTTCTTCCTAAAGTCAACGATAATGCCATAAAAACTGGTTTAAAATGTTTATGACTATTGTCTGAAAAAGTATTGAATTTGGTCACCTCGGCAAAAAAATACCCTATATTTTTTCATCAAATTTCGACGTTTCGACTCTCTACCCCCCAGCGATAGTCTTCGCCGGCCCCTCGGGCGCTGTGATCACCTACGGGCTCATAAGTTCTTTTTCCTATTATCGTGCGCAAAGTTCGTACTTTGCGCACGCATTTCCGTGCGCAAAGTGCCCCGTTACTGATATTGAAGTTTTGCGTGCGGTAAAGTAGCGCTATAGGTATACAGACATGTAGAAGAGACCTGTCAAAACTTTCATTTGTTTTACTTTTCAATCGCTGTTCTTCAGTACGGAAAACGATAGGTATAGGTTAATTCTATCTAAAATAGTAATTTAATTGAAAATGTACACGAAAACGCGAATGCGAATGAATATTTAAATTCATTAAAATTTATATAAAATATTAATAACAATTAACAGTAATAACGATAATAAATAATGTGTTACATAGATATTTATAAATTTAGTCTATTTATTTCAAAAGCATTTACAAATACTCCTTTCGGTCAGGGGGGCTCTGCCCCCCCCCCCCCCCCCCCCCCCCTTCTCCACCGCCCTTGCACCGCCACTTTAAATGCTGTATGTAGGTGTCGAACTTTGCGCACTTAATAGGAAAAATAGTATACGATACTCGTGCGCTGCGTACGTGTTCCCACACTCGCTCATTTACCACCCTCGCTTCGCTCGGGCGGCAAAGTCCGCTCGTGCGGGAACCACCCACTTTGCGCACTTGTATCGTAATATACTATTATGCCCTTGATACGAAAATAAAACAACACTTTCAAGATATCTTTGACGAATTATATGTATATATATTGTATATATAAGATCATAATGATACAGACAGTAATTAATAAAACACTGTAAACATGTAAAATGCATCGAATAGACTATTACAATACAAGTGCTTGAAGTAAGTGCTTTGCAACTTTTATTTATTAATACTTCGGCTGGCCTGTTGTCGGGGTCGAAGTTTTGAAAATGCTCATTTTCAATTTCCAAACATATAAAAAACACTATATTGTTGTAACATATCTATCGAGGCCACTTGGACCTAAACATGATTGGACCCCCAAATATCAATATAATTTTATAATATAATTGAAAGCTGTTAGTAAACAAACGAGTATTAAGGAATAGCCGAGTCTCTACTGGGTCGAAGTTTCTGAGCGAGCGAAGCACCACGCCAACACTAGTTTTTATTGTTGATTTGGGTTCCATAGGGTCTGAAACGTCGACATTTGATGAAAAACTATAGGGTAATTTTTATGCCCGAAGTGACCAAATTCAATACTTCGTCCAGACTTAGTCTGGGTCGAAGTAATGATGCGAAAATAAACGAATTATCGAAAGTTGCTAGATCCAGCCCGCCTCGGAAAATTGGCATATTATCTTAATTCGCAAACGAATCGCAAACGTTTGAAACCGATTGCAGAAAAATCACACCCCTTTTGAAGGATTTTGTATATCGAGGTGGGATGGATCTAGTTACTTTCGATAATTCGTTTATTTTCGCATCATTTCTGATTATATTCGGAAAATTCGCATATTATCTCAATTCGCAAACGAATCGCAAACGTTTGAGATCGATTGCAAAAAAAATCGCAAACCTTTGAAAGGACTTTGTATATCCAGGTGGGCTGGACCTAGCAACCTTCGATAATTCGTTTATTAT
This sequence comes from Trichopria drosophilae, assembly GCA_030407085.1. Classification (NCBI taxonomy): domain Eukaryota; kingdom Metazoa; phylum Arthropoda; class Insecta; order Hymenoptera; family Diapriidae; genus Trichopria; species Trichopria drosophilae. The sequence goes on from CM059587.1 coordinate 70,290,967, forward strand.
CGCGTTATTTATGATTACATTCGGAAAATTGGCATATTATCTCAGTTCGCAAACGAATCGCAAACGTTCAAAACCGATTGCAGAAAAATCGCAAACCTTTTAAAGGATTTTGTATACCGAGGTGGGCTGGGTGTAGTAACTTTTGATAATTCGTTTATTTTCGCATCATTTCTGATTATATTCGGAAAATTCGCATATTATTTCAATTCGCAAACGAATCGCAAACGTTTGAGACCGATTGCAAAAAAATCGCAAACGATTATACGATTTTGTATATGGAGGTGGGCTGGATCTAGAAACCTTCGATAATTCGTTTACACAGAAATCATTTATAAACAATATGTTCCGGTTCAGGGTTTTGTAAGAAAATCAGACATATGGTAAGTAATTGAGTAAACCTTATTATATCTTTAGGAAAACTGTCCTATACAACTCAGATACTCAACGCTTCGCTCGTCACAATCTCACTGCCCTCTTCCCCGCTCGTCGTCTTCTGATCTCTCAAGTCCCATCTTCTCTTACTCCTTCTCCTTCGCCGTGACTGATTGGCGTCCCTGTCAACCAGTCACGCCTCTTCGATCATCATCGCCTCACAAATAATCCGACACCCGGTACTTCGATGATAACAGCTCGGCCATCCGTAAGTCCGACGAGTCCCTTCCTCGCATACGTCACATTCCATTTTCGTGATGCTGTTCTTTTGCAACTTGCTAATTTTACAGTGGTAATCGAGACTTTGTGTTCTTCATTCAGTTCCTCATTTCGACAGCAACGTCAACCGAAGACCTTGCCGACACTGCTCTGATACTTTAACTGAGCTACTATACGAAATATGTCCATTACCTGACATAACGTACAAGTTCAGGAAACATGACATTTATTCATGAACCCGTATTCGTCAGTTCATGACTTTAACTAACGAATATAGTAGCGAGGATTGTAACTATATGAAACTCCACAATAAATCGGTACATAACCTTTACCGACACATTATTATGCACACTTTTCCTGCTAAATTAAATCTGTGTGATTTCGATCTCGATCTTTTTTTTTTTTTTTTTGATGCGATTAGTTTTTATCATTGTCATTTGAATTTCCAAATTCCCTAGAATCTGAATGCGCAGAGCAGTCAAAGATGATCCAAGGAAATATTGTATCGCTTTCTACTATGGCTTCATAACGCTTACCAGTGTTTGTCATAGGGATATCCTCTACCACATATCTGTCATGTGGCAAGATCTTTATGATCTTATATGGACCTCTACATTTTGGCTCTAGTTTCTTAGATTGACCTTCTATATCTACTGGGGCTCTGATTACTCTAACCAAATCGCCTACAGCAAAATTGATCTTTTTCTTTAGTTTTTTTTTTTCTCAAACCGTTCCTTGTCTTTTACGTAGTTTTAAATGTACTACCTTAATAACATTTATTATTTTATTAATTCTGCATTAAAAACAAACCCTTCAACGAAAAAATACTAAATGTTTTAATTTAGTCAAACGTTGTATATCTTTTGAAGAAATATGATCGGTTGTACAAACAATTTTTTTTTTTTTAATTTTTTTTTATTGCATTCATATTCTACTGGTCTATTATTGTACGAGCTGACTTACTGACGTAAACAAAATGATAAATTATAAATTTGTTGGAACTCTGTAATCCTGGACAGAATTCTGTAAAGCCCGAGAAGTTAGTAAAATCTATAATTTATTGCTGAATAGGAAACACACTTTCATTGTGTATATTTATAATTCAGTGTTGCTACGATGTTAGGGCAATAATTCCCCAAAATTAGGGTAAACAAAACATCACATTTCCTAAATAATAACGGATCAAATTCCACATTTTTCAAAAACACAAATTTTGTTATGAGTAACAAAAAATGTTATACATATTTTATTCTAGCAGCACAGAATTTCCCATCAAACGTTACTAAAGAATTACTTTTTTTGTCATATATTGGGTAAATATTGGATAAAATGTTTTTTTACCGAAAAATCGTTTGTTTTTCTAAAAATGCTATTACATTTTTCTAAACTAATTTAAAAATTTAACAAAATTAGGGTAAACATAAAAATGGGCGGATTTCCGAATTCTTTGATGATAGCGAAAAAACTTATGAGGTATCTTTGATGTGAAGTAATAAAACTTTCAACTAGTTCACTCAGTTGTATTGCATAGATAATCTCTAAGTGGTATTTTTAAAATGTTGAATTTCGTAACCTTTTACTTGTGATTTTCAATTCGGATGAAGTGTTTAATCAACTTACTTTGCTGAGTTTTGCCAGTTCTTATGAAAATGCTACCATTAAAGACCGATAATATCGTTTTTGAAAAAAAATTCGCGTTTTTTTTTCCAGTGTTATGATGTTTTGAAAATTTTTACTCGTTCATAGAAAAAAAAAGGCCAAAAGTTCGTGAATCTGCAATGATACATATGAATGAGTGAACTTTTACTATCAACCCATCATGAAACCTTACGAAAAGGTTAAGTAAAATCGTTACGATTATCACATTGCAATATAATATTAATAAACTATTACACTAAACAGTATTATGTATCGATTTTTGAATGTTTTCCTTTTATGCATAACACCCACCTTCATTACAGTCCTCCCTCCGTAATTGAGGGCTACGGGAGATACGCTCGGATTCTGCTGGGAAAGTTTCGTCCAAATGATCAATTTTCAAAAATTCTCGTATATAAAAAAAATAAAATGTGGGATTTATAGCGAATGTAGAAATGCATCTTTTTATCCATTCAACAGAATTGTAGTTTTTTTAAATAAACGTCAAAAACCTAGGTTTAATGTAATGCGTAACTTCAATATTTTTTTTTTATTCAACTCGCGGTAGTGAATTCATTTTTGAGAATTTGGAAATGGAAAAAATATTAAATTGAGCACAAGAGTATTCCACTTCTAACGCAAGCAGAAAATATGAAAAATTTGAAAAAAATAAAAAGGTTATGAAGGTTTTCTTGAGAATTTGTAAAAAACGTGGTTTGAGACATTCTAGCGCTTCGTTTAACGGAAAAATTTTAAGCTACGAAGAAGTTCCAGCGAGAATGTTGTTTATTAGAGTTTGTTACAGTCTTCTGGAAATTTTCATATTCATTCAAATTATAGTTTTTAAGTTATGGAGGTTTTAAGTTGCTAACGGCAAGTGCGTCGCGAAAGAGCAGTTAATAGAAGATACGTGCGCATGCGTGGGTGTGCCTTCCTTCTTACGTATACCAATATGGGAGAACAGTTCAACACATTTGCAATTTCCAGGAAGTTTATAGGATTTAATATTTCATTAGTGAAACACATTAATATTTTGTAACACGGCAAATAGCGTGTTAGTGTGCGTGAGTGTGCGCATGTATGAGATCCCGCGCGACAGAGAAAGGGATACGCGCGGAGTAGGGAATCGCTCGAGAGAAGGGGTACTCGGGAGCACAGACGGAACGAGACCACGAGAGAGTGAGGTACGGTCAAGGCGCACGACAGTTAGGCTCGGGGAAATATATAGTCTGGGTGCGCGAAGAAATAAGCAATTTGGATGCGTGCGTAGCAGCTCGGATTTTTAGATTGAAATTTAAACAAGTTCTGACGCAGATTTATCGGTTGGATTATTTGGGATACTATAGAACAATTAATCACAGTTTAATGTCATATTTTTTTTAAGATCACTTGACATATATTTATTTTTTTTTATTGAGAATTCAAATGTTATTATTTTTTATTATTTTTATTTATTTATCTTAGTAAGAAAATTTATGTCATTTTAAACATTTTTCAAATTCAATAATTTATTAAATAAACAAAATTTATAATGACCGATATTACGGAAGCGTGCGATCAGGAACGCGTTGAATTAGCCGCGTGGATTTTTAACGCGACGGATAGCGAGGTACAACATGCATTAGAGCGATTGGAAATTAGTATCGCGGGAACCGCTTATGTACGTCGTGAAAGGTTGCATCGTGCATTTCGTCGTGCGATCGGAGAAGAAGCGTCGTGGAATCCGTCAACGGATAATAGTCGATTGATCCATCTTGACGAGGGGACAGATGTCGTTGAGTGTCTCCGAACAATTCGAGCAGAACGTCAACGTCCTTGCCCGATCGAAATAATAAGTCCGAGTAATATGCATGCAGGTGATGCGCAAGGTTCGTCAACGCGTATTGATGCTGCGTTAGAAAATAATTAGGGTCCGCGTGAGATAGAACGGGGACCAACGCGTGAAAACAGAAAAGAACCGGTAATAATTATAATCGATGGGATCGAATATTTAGTAGATCCGGAAGCGTTAAATGATTTACCGAAAGTTTTGAATCCGGTAAGGACCGATCGCGGAAGTAATAATGCACCGTTCGAGGATGAGGTGAGGTCGAGTGATCCGATAAGACAGTTTCGGCCGGAACGCTCTGCATCGCCTATCGAATGGACCGCAAGAGGTGCGATTCCACGTAGAATTCGAGAGCATACGCCGCACAAAGACACGCGAGTACAAGAAAATAGATTGCGTGATATTGGCCGAATTATCGAGCGTTGGGACTTGAAATATGAAGGACCGGATGATCCTCAAGGTATTGAGAGTTTTCTGTCTCGATTACAGGAATGTCGGAGATATGCCACCATCTCGGATCAAGAGATGATGCAGGCTCTCCCGCTTCTGTTGAGAGGGATAGCTCGGGTAGGTTACGAGTCCAGTTCGCATAATTGGACGACGTGGACTGAAGTCAAAGACGAATTACGTTTGTTATTTGGCGATACGCAGTTTCAAAATAGATTGCGTCATGAGGCAGAATCGCGTACGCAAGGACTAGACGAACGCGTAAATGTGTATTTGATTTGTTTGCGAGGCATTTTTAAGAAAATGCGACCGGAAATGGCCGAAAGTGAACGGATTGATCTCGCGTATCGTAATTTGAGACCGGATATGAAAGAGCACATCCGACGAGAAGAGATAAGATTTTACGATCATTTTATCGAATTGGCGAAGAGTCGAGAGAGTGCATATGCGAGTAATCGGTATGTACCTCCCCCTTCCCCCCGAGATACGATTTTGCGAGACACCGCTTATAGTGGACAGCGTCGAGGTAGATTGCCAGACAATTGCGCCGCGATAGATGGCGCGACGGTTGAACAACTCGTCTCGTTACTAGGGAAAGAGATAACTGGAATATTAAAAGACCATAACAAGGGCGAGTCATCGTATCGGCGCGGATGGAGTACCGAACGACGCGGATGGAATCGGTCGAATAATAATTGGGAACGAAATCGATCGCAGAATCGGACACAGTCGGAAAATAGTCCGTACAGACAGGGTGTGACGCCATTTAAAGGTCGTTGTTATTTTTGTAATAAAGTCGGACATCGGAAATCTGAATGTTGGCGTCGGCAACAATCAACCAATGAAGTAACGCCGCCAAGAAATCGGTCGATTCAGGAAAATAGGATCGACAATAATAACGGCTTGAATAGAATAGACACGCCGCGTAGACGACGCGATAGGAACAATCCGGAGAGGTTAGAAAACTAAATAGGGGAGCGTCAGAAGAGGCATACGTTTACCCCGCGGATAAGAATGAGCCTCAATCGAATGAATCGATGATTCGATGCGATTCAGTGTCGGATAGGGTAGATCAGACTAGACCCTTCATCAAAATAGATATGCACGGAATTATCGTGCGAGCGTTAATCGATACTGGGTCATCGCGATCATTTATTGGATCCCGATGCAAAGAAGCTGTCGAGCGATTGGGAGTGTTGTCTCACAACCAAGATTCGCGGACGATTGCACTTGCTGATGGCCAAGTGACCGAGATGACAGGTTCGATAATTGTACCGATCAGAGTAGGCTCGGAAAAGCAACTGGTAGAGTTAAATGAGTTGCCAGACTTATCTGTGGATTGCATTTTAGGCATCGACGCGATCATTTTGTTCGGAATACAAATCGATGGAAGCAATGGAAAGTGGAAACTATTGGAAGACACGACAGAAAGAAGGTTAGATCTAGCGGCAACCGAAATGAATGAATTTGAGATGGATAATCGCCCGTTTATGATGGTCGAGATAGGTATGCGAAGATATAAAGCACTGATTGATACAGGATCTTCGTCGTCATTCATTGGACCGTTAGGGGACAGAATAGAAAGAGAGAACGTCGTAACGAGAGCGAATACTGGAAGTATATCAGTTAGACTAGCTAATGATAAAGTTGTGAAGGTTCGCTCAGAAATTCCAATTCCGATGAAATGTAATGATCGGGAATGGCTAGTCCGATTTAAAGTGTTACCAGTATTAGCTATCGATTGTATCCTAGGGATGGATTTTATCCGAGAACACGACATACGGATCGATAGTAAATCGAGAACGTGGCAGATAGGTGCGAATGGAATAAAATATAAATTCGCACAAGGAATAGGAAGAATCGTTTCCAGAAACACTGAGGAATCGTGTTATGGACTTGCGGAATTATCCGGAAATGAAAGGATGCGGATTAAGCAGGTCCTGGATGAAACGATTCCGAAAGATATGCCACGGATCGGAAAAACTAATTTGGTGACACACGAAATTGATGTGCAAGGCGCTGTACTAGTCAAGCAGCGATATTATATGGTATCACCGAAGGTCGGAGAGCATATAAATGCTGAGATTGATCAGATGCTGAAAGACGGAATAACTGAGCCGTCGAAGAGCGCCTGGTCCAGTCCAATTGTGATGGTAAAGAAATCGAGCGGCGAATACCGATTTTGTGTAGACTATCGGAAAGTGAACGCGTTATCAAGGAAAGATGCGTACCCGCTACGGTATATGAATGCGATATTGACGAAATTACGTCAAGCAAAGTATATTTCCAAGATTGACCTCCGCCATGCGTATCATCAGATACCGATGGCCGAGGAAAGCAAGGAAATTACGGCATTTACGGCACCGGGTCGCGGACTTTTTCAATTCACGCGTATGCCGTTCGGATTAACAGGTGCGCCCGCAACGTTTCAGAGATTACTCGATAGCGTGATTGGTCCGGAAATGGAGCCACATGCGTTCGCATATCTGGACAACATAATTGTCGTGAATGAAACTTTTGAATCGCATCTGGAATGGCTCCGAAAGATAATCGAAAAGGTCTTGGAAGCCGGATTGACAACTAATCCGGAAAAGTGCGAATTTTGTTGCGATGAGATTCAGTACCTCGGATATAGAATAGGTCGTGACGGGTTATCGGCAGATAAAGTCGCACCGATCTTAAAGTATCCGACGCCGCGTACGTTCAAACAGTTGCGACGATTTTTAGGAATGGCGTCGTGGTACAGGCGATTTGTGGAAGGCTTCGCGAAACGCGTTGAACCGATGACAAGATTGCTGAAGACGGACGTCCGCTGGAAGTGGGACGAGGATCAAGTTAGAGCTTTTGAAGACATTAAAAAAGCTCTGATGTCTCCTTCTATCTTGGCATGTCCAGATTTTAGTCAACCGTTTGTCGTGCAGACTGATGCGAGTAGTTTTGGAATATGTGCGGTATTGACGCAAAAACTCGATGGAAAAGAAATGGTTATCGTGTATGCGAGTCGAACTTTGACTGATGCTGAACACAAGTATTCAGTGACCAAGCAGGAATGTTTAGCTGTCCTGTGGGCTTTACATACATTTCGAGCGTATCTGGAAGGTTATCATTTTACCGTGATAACTGACCACAGTAGCTTGCGGTGGTTGCAAACACTGCGAAATCCTACTGGTCGGTTAGCCAGGTGGGCTCTAGATATGATGGAGTACGACTTCACGATTGAACATCGGAAGGGAGCGGTACATCATGTCCCAGATGCTCTGTCTCGAATGTACGAAGACTGTTGTTTAGCTTTTGCTGGAGAAGAATTCGAGATACCGGAAGATATTACAGATTCGTGGTACAGAAAACGACTGAAAGACGTGAATGATTATCCGCGCAGATACGTTGGATGGAAAATATCCGACGGTCGGTTGTATTATTATCGAGTGAATCCGCAAATCGTTGGGATTATGGAAGATCGAGACGCATGGAAGTTGGTTCTTCCGAAAGAATTACGGAACGCGGCATTTGAAGAAAATCATGCCGTACCGCGTGCAGGACATCAAGGAGGTGAGAATTGGCTCGGGATATATCGTGACATCGCGCAATGGGCAAAGACGTGTCGAATTTGTCAGCAGTGTAAAATTCAGGGGGAGTCAACTGCATAGGGAGAAGAGGTTCCCGTTAGAGTGTAGTTTCAGAGGATTTGAGTTACGTAGGTGTCGTTGCGTTGATAAATGGAAAGCGCGGCTTTGTCTATACATATTTTGGCAGTTATGAGTAGCGTTACATTGGATGGATATATCTTATTATTAGCGGTTTATTTCAATTAATTGATTGTCAATTTTGCGAATGATATGCATAAAATACTTCATTCTTCAGCCCTGTCCAGGGAGATTTTTCTGCTTCATGAGTGTACCTTCATTCCGTAAAATATTCTTCGCAACTCGGAGACGGAGACTTAAAACAATTTGAGGAATTCTCTCCCAACTTGAGGAGTTTCTCCTCCCCCTTGATACATAATATGCTAGTTTCTGCCATAAGAAATGATTTGACCGAATAGAAAACCACCAATTACCCATTCACAAACAAGTTATCACATGGCCGTGATTAACAATTTCAGGTTCGTTACACATGCATCTTTTAGTGCCATTGCATAAATAAATATTGCTATTAAATGTTAATACATCAAAAAATGTGTTTCATACTTGAATCTTTACGTTTCTTAGTACACAAAACAATTAAATAATAAACTGAATGTCTTCAAATGCAAATTGTGTTCATGCATAGGTATCGTAAATGTGCGTTGTTTTGGTCTGCATAAGCACCAATCCCATACTGGTCTATCCTGCAGCAATTTCAACATGTGAATAAACAAGGCCGCGCTTTCCTTTCATCAACGCAGCGACATCTACGTAACTCGGAACCTTTGGAACTACATTGTAACGGGAACCTTCTTTTCCTATTCAGTTAACTCCCCCTGGTAAAGTTGATCAAGTACTGCCGGCAGGTTTGATGGGACGTCGTATTCTAAGTGAGCCATGGTCAATGATAGCGGCGGATTGCATGGGGCCGTTCCCAAAAAGTAAACAGGGGTATGAATTCGTATTAGTAATCGAAGATCTGTTTACACGATGGGTTGAGATCATACCACTCCGTAGGGCAACAGGTAAAGCAATCGTCGCAGCGCTCGACAAGTTCGTTATTTGGCGCTGGGGAACTCCGGATGTTTTATTGTCGGATAATGGACCTGCGTTTCGAAGCGACATATATATTGAGTATTTGTTGTCGCATGGAATAGAACCGTCAAAGATTCCTCCGTATCGTGCACAAGCAAACCCGGTCGAAAGGGTTAATAGAGTCGTCAAAACGATGGTAGTTTCGTTTATAGAGAAAGATCATCGCGAGTGGGACCAACACCTCGGAGAATTTCAGTTCGCGATTAATACGGCCGTGCATAGTTCGACAAAGGTGAGTCCGGCATTTCTAAATTTTGGTAGGGAGCGTCGCCAGCCTAGAACCGTGCGCAGAGTAGTGGAAGGAGATGCGCGTTGGGAAAACGCCGAAGTAGAGAGTTGGAAAGCACGTATGGAAAAATTGCGAGAACTGTATGATTCGACGCAGAAATCGGCAGAAGAGGCAAGCGATCGACAAGCTCGTTATTATGACAAACGTCATCTTGATGTTCGGTATAGGATCAGGGATAGGGTTCTCAAAAAGAACAAGGTTCTATCGTCCGCCAGTACACATATAGCCGCGAAGTTAGCACCGAAATATGTAGGACCATATGTCGTGAAAGCGATAAGCGGATCAAATATGTATGAGCTCGAGACGTTATCAGGGAAATCCGTCGGACCATGGCATGCGGAGGATCTTAAAGCGTATCATGAAGACGTTCAGGATACGACAAAGAGACCAACGCTAATGTCGGATCCCGATGAAATTCGCGAGATGACTGACGAGGATGTCCGTAGAAAAGCTCCGGTTAGGTCGGTGCGTAGGAAACACACCCCAAAAGAAAAGGTAAGCGAGAATACCGAGGTAACGCGAGTTCAGGTACACGTAGATGCAGAACCGGAACCGGTCGTTGAAAAACGGAAACGCGGTCGACCTTGTAACGCGACGTTTATTACACGAGAGAGAGAAGGAAAAAGGGAGAGAAGGAAAAATCGCGAAAACAAGAAAGCACGTGCGCGACCGGAACGTGTGCCTTCCCGCCATGTTGAAATACTAATCCCCACGTGACCGCGGGTAGGCAGCAAGGGAAGCACGGAAGGAGAACGACGCCCCAAGCGGATCGCGCACAAACGAGAAACGGCGCTGTTATCCACCGCCACGATAATGCGCATGCGGCGCGGGTGTTTTTAAATGAAAGGGAGGAACTGTCAGTTCAAATGCCCTAATGACATTTGAATGACTGACAGTTCCACCCAAAATTCCAAGTAAAAAGGCATCGTGGCGATTCCTGAAGGGACAACCCCGAGATTATAAATAAGAGCTCCGCTTGGGGCTCGGTAGAATTACGCTGCTACCTCTTACGGCCTGCAAATAAAGTCCCTACGTCGGCGACCCTCATCGAGGAACATCAAGACGTGGCCACGCACCAATCTTCGAGGGCGTCGATTCACATCAGGGCAAAGTCGATGCAGCCGTCTGTAATATAATCAAAGGCGATTATTTTCATCGACTTCGACCCGCTTGGTCGAAGTCCAAGGTAAGCGTGATCTCTCCAACTTTTTCCAACATCAAATTTTGAAAATTATCTGCCGCTCTGCTTCCCCTGTCGAGGTTCCGCGAGAGTACGGAAGGCGAAGGAGCGGCCAGTGGGTACCCGGGGAGATCCCGCTACTGCAGTTCGACCAACAATTCGACCGGCGGATCAGCGAGCAGAAACCAGGGCCGGCTCAATAAATTCAGGGGCCCGAAGATCTAAAGAGGAAGTCATCACGGAAGATTTGCGCCTTCTCTCCCGCTGCGTGGTGTTTCCGGACTTTTTTTGTTGTGTACATATTTGGTATGGTATAATTATTTTGCCGTTATCTTTATGAAATTCTTATCCGCGTGATTTATTCCGTTTTGTGATGCGTTAATTGACAAATTTTAACCCGCGTAAGTTATCTCGTCCCTGGACCGAATATTTACTAGTGTTGTATAGTTTTTTTTATGTGTGTACCGTATCCGCGTAAGTTATTCCGCATGTGTGTAAACTTGGTGTAAATATAAAATATCGGTGTATGATTTTAATTTATTGACGCGAAAGAACGGCAAATAAATGTTATGATTGTAAATTCTCCATATTATAATGTCCAAGCAGTAATCAACAAAATAAAAGAAAATAGAAAAAATAAGGATTTGCACATCGATGAAATATCGTGATCTATATGTTGATAACTATTAAATTAGTTACAACCTAGAAAGAATACACCGATCGAAGTTCGTGGAAACGTACCGAGGGGAGAAACCCAGACGCGAGAAGTAACGGTAGTTCCTAGACCACGAGGAAGACCACGTTTGGGCCCTCCAATAGAATCTCCACCGAAGTCTATCCTAAAACTTCCCAATACTGGACCAAGCCGTCGAACTTCGAATCGAAAAATCCGGATTTGCCTAATCCTTAAGAATCATGTCGCTTGCATTTCATAATCATCCATCCGTATGTGTCTGTCCTTGTTTCATTAGAGTCATGGACCACGAGGAACTGGTGAAAAAGTTCCAGCGTTTAAAAAAAAAAATTCAAGGTGAACGTCGCTCTTCGGAAATCGACACGTGGAGTGGTGATTGCTTACCCTGGAGGTGCAAGCCTAGAGGGGGGGGGGGGGGGGAATTTGTAACACGGCAAATAGCATGTTAGTGTGCGTGAGTGTGCGCATGTATGAGAGTCCGCGGAAATTGCGAGAAGCGCACGTCTGCTCCACGGGCAATTCCGAAGAAGCGACCGGTATTTAATTCTAATGCGCGAAAGCGACTTATATGTTTCAGGTGGGAAAGACAAGGAAGCAATTGGTGAACGTTGCGACGAAATGGTAGTGATCGCGCGAAGCGTGAAAGAGAGAAAGAGAGCACGCATAAGTGCCGAATTTAAAGTTAAGAAAAGATAGGTAGGCTTGTACATATCGAATTTTGATTGATGGGGCATCATGTCCTGTCATTGGTTGATCCGAGGCACAGCACTCGATCCGCCGAAAAGTCTGTCTGAGTCTAGCAGCAGACGTGTCCGAGCCGTCGTGGTAAATAGTCGAAAATTATAATAATAAGGTCGGTCGAAGTGTGTGCGCGCGTCCCAGGATCGCCAAGATAAAGTTTTCGTTGGAGAGAAATATCCCGATTGGTACAAGGGATACCGGAAGCTGACGCCTGACCAGTATCGAAATCGTGTAGGAGGCCGTAGCCTGATTATTGTAAGTAAGCATTTAGATACTCTGCGAGATCCGTTTCGAAAGGGTTTTCCGGATTTTTGGAAAACGGTCCCGAAAGAGATCGCGCCGTTTTTCGAAGCGCGACGTTCGCCAAGATACCTTCGCGATAAGGAAGTTATTCCGATTCTGAAATACGTTCTGTTTTTAAAGTGGCCGGTAAATAACGGTCCACGCGGAATCGCAGAAATTAGATTTAGATTCCGATCGTTTCGCGAAGATATTAATCGTCCATCAAATTATATTTTATGTTTTTCTTTTTAATAAACCTTTGTTATTTCATATAAATATCGTGTAACCTTTTTTTAAGAACCCAGCCCCTCTCCGTGGTCAATTCGAACGATTGTTCGAATTGTTCAAATAATATTGAGCCGGTCGGCCAAGAAGTTCGACTCCCGGGTTTCAGCTCGGAAGTTATAATGGGTGTGATTGCAACCGAATTCAGTTCGGTTGGATGTAGTCATCGTTGTAAAAAAAATCACAGTGATAAAACGTAAAAGTGTCCTTATAAAATCTACCGTTATAATTTGTTCATAATTATCATGTAAATATAATTAGTTGAATGCAACAATGAAGTTAGTAAAATATATTGTAAAATATCACAAGACATACCTAAATGCACTTTTAATGAGTTATAATTATATTTATCGTTAATACCACTTAATTATACAAGTTTTCCGTAACTAACCTCATATTACAAATTAGCAAAGTAGAATTTAAAAAAAAAATACGGTAACAGCATTTACAGAAGGGAGTTTACTATGTGTCCAGTATTTGCAATTAATATTAACTAAAGGAATATTTTGTTAACGTTAGGCCGGAATTTTATTTACATCGTGGTCAGTTTTTAAAAAATCAAATTTGCAAAACTTTCATTTTTTTTTTTTTAATTATATTTCAAAATTAATTAGTTAAGGGTGTTCTTCCAAAAAATCAGTCAGATTTGACTGTAGCGACGCCTACAACTTTTAAGTGCACTGATTGGAGTGACATCTGCCGACGATATTACGAAGTTCGACTTTCGTTCTCTCGCCAGGACCGTATCAAAGATTTTCTCGAAGGGTTCTTACCGGGGCCTCACAATTTTGTTTACATGTGTACGTAGACACATATATAGGACAAACGATATTCATACATGTCGCGGGGAAGGCCACCTCCGTGAAGTTAACCGGCCATTGTAACGAAATCGATCGAAAATAGCGCGAATCGTTTGCGATTCGTTTGCGAATGATTGCGATTACCGATTTTTCGTTTGCGAATTCGTCGTTTTTGAGTTATTTGCAAAAAAAGACATGGCCGGATAACTTCACGTTAGCGTTTTTGAAAACGCAATTACTTGGCAACCAATCGACCAATTTCGCCCAAATTAGGCTTGATCGTTTGCGATTCGTTTGCGAATTATGAATTAAAAGTGCTTTTTCCGATAACTTGTAAAATAAAAAAAAAATAATTTTTGTATATCGAGGCGGGCTAGGTCTAGAAACTTTCGATAATTCGTTTATTTTTGCCTTATTTATTATGATATTCGGGAGATTGTTATATTTTCTAAATTCGCAAACGAATCGCAAACGTTTGAGACCGATTGCAAAAAAATCGCAAACCTTTTAAGGGATTTTGAAGCGAACGTGAAGTTAGCCGGCCACGTCTAGTAACTTTCGATAATTCGTTTATTTTCGCATTATTTATTACGATATTCGAGAGATTGTTATATTTTCTAAATTCGCAAACGAATCGCAAACGTTTGAGACCGATTGCAAAAAAATTGCAAACCTTTTAAGGGATTTTGAAGCGAACGTGAAGTTAGCCGGCCACGTCTAGTAATTTTCGATAATTCGTTTATTTTCGCATTATTTATTACGATATTCGGGAGATTGATATATTTTCTCAATTCGCAAACGAATCGCAAACGTTTGAGACCGATTGCAAAAAAATTGCAAACCTTTTAAAGGATTTTGTATATCGTGGCGGGCTGGATTTAGTAACTTTCGATAATTCGTTTATTTTCGCATTATTTATTATAATATTCGGGAGATTGCTATACTTTTCAATTCGCAAACGAATCGCAAACGTTTGAGACCAATTGCAAAAAAATCGCAAACCTTTTAAAGGATTTTGTGTATCGAGGCGGGCTGGATCTAGTAACTTTCGATTATTCGTTTATATTTCGCATTATTTATTATGATATTCGGGAGATTGCTATATTTTCTCAATTCGCAAACGAATCGCAAACGTTTGAGACCAATTGCAAAAAAATCGCGAACCTTTTAAAGGATTTTGTGTATCGAGTCGGGCTGGATCTAGTAACTTTCGATAATTCGTTTATTTTCGCATTATTTATTATGATATTCGGGAGATTGCTATATTTTCTCAATTCGCAAACGAATCGCAAACGTTTGAGACCAATTGCAAAAAAATCGCAAACCTTTTAAGGGGTGTTGAAGCGAACGTGAAGTTAGCCGGCCACGTCTAGTAACTTTCGATAATTCGTTTATTTTCGCATTATTTATTATGATATTCGGGAGATTGTTATATTTTCTCAATTCGCAAACAAATCGCAAACGTTTGAGACCGATTGCAAAAAAATCGCAAACCTTTTAAGGGATTTTGAAGCGAACGTGAAGTTAGCCGGCCACGTCTAGTAACTTTCGATAATTCGTTTATTTTCGCATTATTTATTATGATATTCGGGAGATTAATATATTTTCTCAATTCGCAAACGAATCGCAATCGTTTGAGACCGATTGCAAAAAAATCGCAAACCTTTTAAAGAATTTCGTATATAATGGGGCATATAGGATAATTTATTTTTTTTTTTATTTTACAAGTTATCGGAAAAAGCACTTTTAATTCATAATTCGCAAACGAATCGCAAACGATCAAGCCTAATTTGGGCGAAATTGGTCGATTGGTTGCCAAGTAATTGCGTTTTCAAAAATGCTAACGTGAAGTTAGCCGGCCTCGTCTAGTAACTTTCGATAATTCGTTTATTTTCGCATTATTTATTATGATATTCGGGAGATTGCTATATTTTTTCAATTCGCAAACGAATCGCAAACGTTTGAGACCGATTGCAAAAAAATCGCAAACCTTTTAAGGGATTTTGAAGCGAACGTGAAGTTAGCCGGCCACGTCTAGTAACTTTCGATAATTCGTTTATTTTCGCATTATTTATTATGATATTCGGGAGATTGCTATATTTTCTCAATTCGCAAACGAATCGCAAACGTTTGAGACCGATTGCAAAAAAATCGCAAACCTTTTAAAGGATTTTGTGTATCGAGTCGGGCTGGATCTAGTAACTTTCGATAATTCGTTTATTTTCGCATTATTTATTATGCTATTCGGGAGATTGCTATATTTTCTCAATTCGCAAACGAATCGCAAACGTTTGAGACCAATTGCAAAAAAATCGCAAACCTTTTAAGGGGTGTTGAAGCGAACGTGAAGTTAGCCGGCCACGTCTAGTAACTTTCGATAATTCGTTTATTTTCGCATTATTTATTATGCTATTCGGGAGATTGCTATATTTTCTCAATTCGCAAACGAATCGCAAACGTTTGAGACCAATTGCAAAAAAATCGCAAACCTTTTAAGGGGTGTTGAAGCGAACGTGAAGTTAGCCGGCCACGTCTAGTAACTTTCGATAATTCGTTTATTTTCGCATTATTTATTATGATATTCGGGAGATTGCTATATTTTCTCAATTCGCTAACGAATCGCAAACGTTTGAGACCAATTGCAAAAAAATCGCAAACCTTTTAAGGGATTTTGAAGCGAACGTGAAGTTAGCCGGCCACGTCTAGTAACTTTCGATAATTCGTTTATTTTCGCATTATTTATTATGATATTCGGGAGATTGCTATATTTTCTCAATTCGCAAACGAATCGCAAACGTTTGAGACCGATTGCAAAAAAATCGCAAACCTTTTAAAGGATTTTGTGTATCGAGTCGGGCTGGATCTAGTAACTTTCGATAATTCGTTTATTTTCGCATTATTTATTATGATATTCGGGAGATTGCTATATTTTCTTAATTTCTTACCCTACCCCACGCGTTTGAGATCTATTGCAAAAAAATCGCAAACCTTTTAAGGGATTTTGAAGCGAACGTGAAGTTAGCCGGCCACGTCTAGTAACTTTCGATAATTCGTTTATTTTCGCATTATTTATTATGATATTCGGGAGATTGCTATATTTTCTCAATTCGCAAACGAATCGCAAACGTTTGAGACCGATTGCAAAAAAATCGCAAACCTTTTAAAGGATTTTGTGTATCGAGTCGGGCTGGATCTAGTAACTTTCGATAATTCGTTTATTTTCGCATTATTTATTATGCTATTCGGGAGATTGCTATATTTTCTCAATTCGCAAACGAATCGCAAACGTTTGAGACCAATTGCAAAAAAATCGCAAACCTTTTAAGGGGTGTTGAAGCGAACGTGAAGTTAGCCGGCCACGTCTAGTAACTTTCGATAATTCGTTTATTTTCGCATTATTTATTATGATATTCGAGAGATTGTTATATTTTCTCAATTCGCTAACGAATCGCAAAAGTTTGAGACCAATTGCAAAAAAATCGCAAACCTTTTAAGGGATTTTGAAGCGAACGTGAAGTTAGCCAGCCACGTCTAGTAACTTTCGATAATTCGTTTATTTTCGCATTATTTATTATGATATTCGGGAGATTGATATATTTTCTCAATTCGCAAACGAATCGCAAACGTTTGAGACCGATTGCAAAAAAATCGCAAACCTTTTAAAGAATTTTGTATATAATGGGGCATATAGGATAATTTATTTTTTTTTTATTTTACAAGTCATCGGAAAATGCACTTTTAATTCATAATTCGCAAACGAATCGCAAACGATCAAGCCTAATTTGGGCGAAATTGGTCGATTGGTTGCCAAGTAATTGCGTTTTCAAAAATGCTAACGTGAAGTTAGCCGGCCATGTTGTTTTTTGCAAATAACTCAAAAACGACGAAGTCGCAAACGAAAAATCGGTAATCGCAATCATTCGCAAACGAATCGCAAACGATTCGCGCTATTTTCGATCGATTTCGTTACAATGGCCGGTTAACTTCATGGAGGTAAAAAAATGAGCTTCGCCGTCGAAACTATCGGACGATCGCTGTAAATGCATATACATATATACAGGGTCATCGAAAAGTATCGGACCCCCCTAATATCTTCAGTTAGAATGCACTTAGGAGAAAATGTCCAATAGCAAAGTTGTATGGTTTCAAGCGGGGAGTAAGATGATGACCTTGACTTTGACCTTGACCATGTCCTTCAAGGTCATTTCAAGGTCAATCTTATTTTTTTAAATAGAACCCCCTACATTTTATTGCATATTCTTATAGCTTATCTCGAGAGCTTTCCAAAACACTATAATAAAATATTTTTTTATTAAGTACTTTTTGAGTTATAATTTTCCAAAATGCCTTCTTACTGAAAATATTAGGGGGATCCGATTAATGTATTTTCTTTAAACCAATTAATTGGTCTCATTATTCCGCGCACAAAAGTATTAAGGTTATGATTACTGAAAACTAAATAATATTTTACAAGATATTCTACATTTTGTGTCAAAAAATTGTTAACTTCAAACCTTTATAACTCAAAAAGTACTTAATAAAAAAATATTTTATTATAGTGTTTTGGAAAGCTCTCGAGATAAGCTATAAGAATATGCAATAAAATGTAGGGGGTTCTATTTAAAAAAATAAGATTGACCTTGAAATGACCTTGAAGGACATGGTCAAGGTCAAAGTCAAGGTCATCATCTTACTCCCCGCTTGAAACTATACAACTTTGCTATTGGACATTTTCTCCTAAGTGCATTCTAACTGAAGATATTAGGGGGGTCCGATACTTTTCGATGACCCTGTATGTATGCTACAGCACCGATTTTCGGGATGCTCTTGGCGATCTCGGCCAACTTCGGCCTTCCCACCTCCATGAAGTTAACCGGCCATTGTAACGAAATCGATCGAAAATAGCGCGAATCGTTTGCGATTCGTTTGCGAATGATTGCGATTACCGATTTTTCGTTTGCGACTTCGTCGTTTTTGAGTTATTTGCAAAAAACAACATGGCCGGCTAACTTCACGTTAGCATTTTTGAAAACGCAATTACTTGGCAACCAATCGACCAATTTCGCCCAAATTAGGCTTGATCGTTTGCGATTCGTTTGCGAATTATGAATTAAAAGTGGATTTTCCGATGACTTGTAAAATAAAAAAAAAATAAATTATCCTATATGCCCCATTATATACAAAATTCTTTAAAAGGTTTGCGATTTTTTTGCAATCGGTCTCAAACGTTTGCGATTCGTTTGCGAATTGAGAAAATATATCAATCTCCCGAATATCATAATAAATAATGCGAAAATAAACGAATTATCGAAAGTTACTAGACGTGGCTGGCTAACTTCACGTTCGCTTCAAAATCCCTTAAAAGGTTTGCGATTTTTTTGCAATTGGTCTCAAACTTTTGCGATTCGTTAGCGAATTGAGAAAATATAACAATCTCTCGAATATCATAATAAATAATGCGAAAATAAACGAATTATCGAAAGTTACTAGACGTGGCCGGCTAACTTCACGTTCGCTTCAACACCCCTTAAAAGGTTTGCGATTTTTTTGCAATTGGTCTCAAACGTTTGCGATTCGTTTGCGAATTGAGAAAATATAGCAATCTCCCGAATAGCATAATAAATAATGCGAAAATAAACGAATTATCGAAAGTTACTAGATCCAGCCCGACTCGATACACAAAATCCTTTAAAAGGTTTGCGATTTTTTTGCAATCGGTCTCAAACGTTTGCGATTCGTTTGCGAATTGAGAAAATATAGCAATCTCCCGAATATCATAATAAATAATGCGAAAATAAACGAATTATCGAAAGTTACTAGACGTGGCCGGCTAACTTCACGTTCGCTTCAAAATCCCTTAAAAGGTTTGCGATTTTTTTGCAATTGGTCTCAAACGTTTGCGATTCGTTAGCGAATTGAGAAAATATAGCAATCTCCCGAATATCATAATAAATAATGCGAAAATAAACGAATTATCGAAAGTTACTAGACGTGGCCGGCTAACTTCACGTTCGCTTCAACACCCCTTAAAAGGTTTGCGATTTTTTTGCAATTGGTCTCAAACGTTTGCGATTCGTTTGCGAATTGAGAAAATATAGCAATCTCCCGAATAGCATAATAAATAATGCGAAAATAAACGAATTATCGAAAGTTACTAGACGTGGCCGGCTAACTTCACGTTCGCTTCAACACCCCTTAAAAGGTTTGCGATTTTTTTGCAATTGGTCTCAAACGTTTGCGATTCGTTTGCGAATTGAGAAAATATAGCAATCTCCCGAATAGCATAATAAATAATGCGAAAATAAACGAATTATCGAAAGTTACTAGATCCAGCCCGACTCGATACACAAAATCCTTTAAAAGGTTTGCGATTTTTTTGCAATCGGTCTCAAACGTTTGCGATTCGTTTGCGAATTGAGAAAATATAGCAATCTCCCGAATATCATAATAAATAATGCGAAAATAAACGAATTATCGAAAGTTACTAGACGTGGCCGGCTAACTTCACGTTCGCTTCAAAATCCCTTAAAAGGTTTGCGATTTTTTTGCAATCGGTCTCAAACGTTTGCGATTCGTTTGCGAATTGAAAAAATATAGCAATCTCCCGAATATCATAATAAATAATGCGAAAATAAACGAATTATCGAAAGTTACTAGACGAGGCCGGCTAACTTCACGTTAGCATTTTTGAAAACGCAATTACTTGGCAACCAATCGACCAATTTCGCCCAAATTAGGCTTGATCGTTTGCGATTCGTTTGCGAATTATGAATTAAAAGTGCTTTTTCCGATAACTTGTAAAATAAAAAAAAAAATAAATTATCCTATATGCCCCATTATATACGAAATTCTTTAAAAGGTTTGCGATTTTTTTGCAATCGGTCTCAAACGATTGCGATTCGTTTGCGAATTGAGAAAATATATTAATCTCCCGAATATCATAATAAATAATGCGAAAATAAACGAATTATCGAAAGTTACTAGACGTGGCCGGCTAACTTCACGTTCGCTTCAAAATCCCTTAAAAGGTTTGCGATTTTTTTGCAATCGGTCTCAAACGTTTGCGATTTGTTTGCGAATTGAGAAAATAAAACAATCTCTCGAATATCATAATAAATAATGCGAAAATAAACGAATTATCGAAAGTTACTAGACGTGGCCGGCTAACTTCACGTTCGCTTCAACACCCCTTAAAAGGTTTGCGATTTTTTTGCAATTGGTCTCAAACGTTTGCGATTCGTTTGCGAATTGAGAAAATATAGCAATCTCCCGAATATCATAATAAATAATGCGAAAATAAACGAATTATCGAAAGTTACTAGATCCAGCCCGACTCGATACACAAAATCCTTTAAAAGGTTCGCGATTTTTTTGCAATTGGTCTCAAACGTTTGCGATTCGTTTGCGAATTGAGAAAATATAGCAATCTCCCGAATATCATAATAAATAATGCGAAATATAAACGAATAATCGAAAGTTACTAGATCCAGCCCGCCTCGATACACAAAATCCTTTAAAAGGTTTGCGATTTTTTTGCAATTGGTCTCAAACGTTTGCGATTCGTTTGCGAATTGAAAAGTATAGCAATCTCCCGAATATTATAATAAATAATGCGAAAATAAACGAATTATCGAAAGTTACTAAATCCAGCCCGCCACGATATACAAAATCCTTTAAAAGGTTTGCAATTTTTTTGCAATCGGTCTCAAACGTTTGCGATTCGTTTGCGAATTGAGAAAATATATCAATCTCCCGAATATCGTAATAAATAATGCGAAAATAAACGAATTATCGAAAATTACTAGACGTGGCCGGCTAACTTCACGTTCGCTTCAAAATCCCTTAAAAGGTTTGCAATTTTTTTGCAATCGGTCTCAAACGTTTGCGATTCGTTTGCGAATTTAGAAAATATAACAATCTCTCGAATATCGTAATAAATAATGCGAAAATAAACGAATTATCGAAAGTTACTAGACGTGGCCGGCTAACTTCACGTTCGCTTCAAAATCCCTTAAAAGGTTTGCGATTTTTTTGCAATCGGTCTCAAACGTTTGCGATTCGTTTGCGAATTTAGAAAATATAACAATCTCCCGAATATCATAATAAATAAGGCAAAAATAAACGAATTATCGAAAGTTTCTAGACCTAGCCCGCCTCGATATACAAAAATTATTTTTTTTTTATTTTACAAGTTATCGGAAAAAGCACTTTTAATTCATAATTCGCAAACGAATCGCAAACGATCAAGCCTAATTTGGGCGAAATTGGTCGATTGGTTGCCAAGTAATTGCGTTTTCAAAAACGCTAACGTGAAGTTATCCGGCCATGTCTTTTTTTGCAAATAACTCAAAAACGACGAATTCGCAAACGAAAAATCGGTAATCGCAATCATTCGCAAACGAATCGCAAACGATTCGCGCTATTTTCGATCGATTTCGTTACAATGGCCGGTTAACTTCACGGAGGTCATTTTTTTCCTGCGATAGAATTTCTCTCCCGGCTATCCGACGGATTCGGACCGCGGACGAGGTAACTCGTGCGTCTTCTTCGGAAAATCGTTGCTACATGAAGTTATCGCATAGAATAGATGGCTAAAACTTTTTTTGCAAATATGTAACATTAGTATATGTATAGTTATATTTTAATTTTCAGCTAAGGTTTTATTTCTTTTCTTCATCATTTTCGACCTAAAAACATATAGACACTTTTTCAAATCCACGTGAGAAGTTTAAAATTACAAAATATGCATAGAAAAAAATCATCGTTGAAAAATATTAAAAATTGTAAGACAAAATACATTTGTATTAGTCAAATTGTACATTTTTTTCGCTAAACAGAGTTTGAGTCTGTATTAATAAATACTAAATTTTAATATGTAATATTACACATCTGCATAGAAAATTAAAAAACATTTACCATCAGTAGTGCACTTCTTAGACATGCCTAAAAAAGTATATGGGTGCATATATGTGAATAACACACATCATATATGGGTAATTCTCCTGAAAGGGACCCCGAAATGCGTCACCATCGCTATTTCCAAGATTCGCAATGAAATTCCAATATAACGTATATTTTTTTGCAATTTTGAATAAATTAATTCTCAAACTAGAATATATTAGCTAACTTTTGACGTATATAGAGAAAATTTAATGCGTCATTTTCATAGTTAAACACGCGTTTGCAAAGTCGTTGCAACTTTTTCATAAAAATTGCATTTCATTGTAATTATTCATTATAACGTACAAAAACAATACAAATAATTTTTTAAAATGCATGAAAAATAACTTTAAGCTATACTACTTATATTGTATAAGGCCAATTTAGTGTAAAAAATTTTTTAGATTTTATATAATTACTCAAACATTATCATTTTTTGCGAGTAAAAATTCGGGTGATCTCCGAAGCCACCTATTTTTAACAATAAATATGTATTAACATACTAAAATCGAATCCTACGGCCTGAAAATTTAAGTACTAATTAGTCCTAAAGTGGTGTTAGAAGAATTTTTCGTTACAGCATTCCATTTTTATCTAAAATCTAATAATATGTCAATTTGTGATCTCCGAAGCTTGGTGATCTCCGAAGCCATTCTCGGCAACCGCATACAATATTCATTTACCTGTATTTTTATAATTAATCATTCAAAACATTTTAAAAAATGTTACTGTAAACATATACGGGAGTTATAAATCGTTTAACCACTTCACTGGTAATGTATCATATGTGTACAAATAAAAAAAGTGCCACGACTGGTAATGTATCATATATGTACATTTTTAAATAACTTACACGATTTCCAATGAAGTTGCACGAAATTTGGTATGCTATAGTTTCTTATGTCGCTGAATACGAATCTGAGGTCACCGTTTCAAAATTCAATATGGTGGTTCCAATATGGCGGCTACAAGCCATATGCTTTTGAAGCATATTTTTTTCTGTGCGTGGAAAACGGCTGAAATTTGTTACTCGGGGGTTTTTGGGGTCACTGATTACGAATCTGACCTCAGATTTTCAAAATTCAAAATGGCTTATCCATGATGGCAGACGAATTTTTAAAAATTCGTCGGATTTGCTTGAAACTCGTTAGTTGGGGGGTTTTGGGGTTGTTGATTACGAATCTGATCTCAGATTTTCAAAAATCAAAATGATATATCCGAGATGGCAAATAGAATGTGCAAAATGAATTTTGACCTTACCTTGGCGGACTCAATTTTGAATATTTCATAAAATGAAAAAATTATGTGGTTGACCTCCACCGTTAGCTATTTTATTATATCGACCCCAGAGTGCACCACGAGGAGGTAGTGGGAGGATTTTGCACTCCATTTTTTTTTTTTTAAATTTTTTGTATTTTTGATCCGCTATTTTGAATCTATAAACTAATGCACACTTCAAATTCATTTGATATCATGTTCAGATAAACATATTTCTTGTGAAAAGAGATGTTTCAATATTGTTTTGTTTCGTCCGCCAAATTGGATCTACCATTTTGAATTTTTAAATTCTGAGATCATACTCGTATCCAACAACTCCGAAAACCTCATATTTAACATTCGCATCGACATTTGATAAAGAAAAATGTATGCACCATGTGGGGGTGAAGTGAAAGGGGCAGGTGAGTTTTTTTTACGTTAAATGATATGTTTTTGATGAAATGGAACCCATGTTTCACAGTTTCTTGATGTCTTAAAAACTGGCTCGTACCAGGCTTGGCACTTTTTATTTGAAAACGGCTACCAGTGAAGTGGTTAAACGTATATTATTTATACTATAGATATAATTATAAACAACAATATGTCCAGAAAATACCTGTTTAGTTGTAGGCATATTCGCTAAACTTTTAATATTTCCTTCCCTCAGGTGAACTCGAAATTTGTTACTCATAAGTTTTTGGGGTCGCTGATTATGAATCCGTTGTCAGATTTTTGAGATTCAAAATGGCGGATCCAATGTGGCGGCCCAATTTTGTAAAAGAGTTCCGATTTACCTGAAAATCTTTACTCGGGGTTTTCGGGGTCGCTGATTCCAAATGTAATGTTAGTTTCTGAAAATTTAAAATGGAGGATCTAATTTGGCGGACCAATTTTGTAAAAGTGTTCCGATTTACCTGAAAATCAGTACCCGAAGGTTTTTGTAATATCAATCATTTCAATTTATCCTTATGAGAAGTAAGGTAAGTTTTCATTTAATTTTGTCTTCGCTGTGTGAATTGATGTAAATAAAATTCAGTGACTTTATTTACGTGCACTATAAAAAGAAATACTTAAATTAAGCAAGAAAGTTGACTGAAAATCAAGTGTAATGTAAACAAGACCGCATAAACAAGGACAAACTTATGCACTATACATTAGATGGTTTTAAGATGTAATCATTCTAAGTATTTGTTTTTACAGTGTGGTTGGCAAACTAGTAATAACAAATTTTGCGAAAACATATGAAAGGCGATAGTTACATTGAATTGTTCCTCGTTTAACCGTGCCTCAAAACATTTTATAGTTGATCAGAAAACGAAAATACGTAATCTACTGATACAACAAAATGGTAATTATATTTTACTCTCAGTTAAACTCTTTTGACACCAAAAGTAAAAAAAAACATAATTAGATTCAATCGCATGAGCTGTTGCATTTGTAACATCGATCAAAATTGTATCCACTACCATTTAGGCGAACTTAAACTATTCAATAATGAACTTCAAAAGAAAGACAACAAAATTATTAAAGCAAAACTTAGAGACCAGAAAATCACAGAACCATGCTGCAGAAGATCAAAAAGAAAAACTAAAAACTAATTACAAGATTATCAAGTTCAGTATTTTTTATCAAGAAACAAGTTCAGTATATTTTATCAAGAATCACGTTCGGCATTCTTTATCAAGAAATCAAGTTTAGTATTTTATATCATGTAAATATATACGCTAATAAATAAGGATTAATTAAGAATATATCATAAACTTGATTTTTTCTTATATTTTATGTATAGTTCACGAAAGATAACATATTTTCGAATGTCCATATTGTTATAATGAATCTTAAAATTCTGCGACTATCGAGTTTCATATTAAATAAAAAAGTTTCGAATTTTGGTTCGCCATATTGGATCCGCCATTTTGAATTTAAAAAATCTGACAACGGATTCGAAATCAGCGACCCCAAAAACCCCCGAGTAACACATTTCTAATTAATTGGATAAAAGGAATAATTTGTAATACGAAGTTAAAATCATGTTAATATATTTGCATTTAAGAAGGGCTATAAAATTTATAATAATAACAATGCATTTTGCGCAACATCATATTTTCACTTTAGAATATACCTTAAACATGTTTCAAAAGTAACAATATTTAATTTCATAAAAAAATTTTGCTTTGAAAATTTTTCGGAAACGGGTCCTTTTCAGTAGAATTACCCATATATATACTAGGTTGCGGATCTGCCTCGAAACGACATAGTAAATAGATGGAATGATATTATCTCTCATTGCATATAAAATGTTCAATTGAAATGCATATTTCAATTATTTTGGAAGTAATGTTGAAATAATTATGAAATAATAATGTGAAATAATAATCAATAATATGCATATTTACATGGATATCATTTTTTTTGTAAATGCACTTCTTATAATTCTCTGGCAGGTTTCCGATGGTTCTTTGCTTTATTTACTCATCATCCTAAAAGTTGTTGCGGGCTTTATCAACAAAAATCAGTAATTTTTCTAAATATTTATCGACAGTTGACAATGGAAAACAATGTAAATCCACATTATTACAGAAAAGTATAGAATTTCTGTATATTCTTTACCAATAAATTGTTATAAATAATTATTTTTTATAAACAAAAAAACCAGGTATTTTATTTTTGACATATCGTACTTCCAATGATTAGCATCTAATTTTTCCCGTAAAATCGATTGGCGCAGTCAGATTTCTCCTAAAACCACTTTTGACGAAATTGTTGATAACAAATTGTTATAAACAAGTATTTTTTAAAAACCAAAGTACAGGGATATTTAATTTTTGGCATATATCTTATTTTCAATAGGTAGTTTGGCGCTATCTGTGCTGTGGTAGGCATGGGCCTTAATTAACACTTTCTAATGTAATTAATTTGTATTTTAAATGGAAATTATTGATATAGAGAATATATTCTATAACACCATAAATGTATAAAGATTTAGAAAACGAATATTGTAGGTGACCAATATTCCATTTCAAATCATGCAATGAAAATAAATTTAAAATTCAAAATCATGTTTTATACGATTTTTATTGTTCTTTTGGGTAAATAAAGAGATACGTATTTTTTCGTTTTGGAAACCAAAAATTTTTCGTGAGGTTACGGCCTGCACAAAAATTTCGCTGGTGATTTCATTTTTGCCAAACAAGTAGGAAATTATATTGAAATCTCTCTATTTCCATTAAAAATCGATATATTAGCATTCTGTTTTCTTAATTTAGTAGTGTTTAAAATGTTCTTTCATGGCCGTTTTGAAATTTTATAAAGTTTGAAAATTAACAAAATGGCGGCCATATTTTGAAAAGTAAAAAAAATTCGTTTTTCTCAAAAACACCATTTTTCAAAATTGTAATTTTTTTTATGGTTAGACAATATAAAAAGGAATGTTTTCCAATAGGTTAGGTCTGCGCTAAAATGGTGTGGAAGCGTCAAGTTTTTTTTTTAATCGGCATTTATCAGGTTGCAGCAACGTCATCTTTCAGTTAGTGAAATAAAAGAGAAATTTGGACCATATCTATTAGCCATAGAAACTTTCAAATATTATTATTAATAAACAATTTGATTATATTTTAAGAATAAATTGCGTGCTATTGTTAACGATCGGTGGAAGACATTTGTTGAAAAATGTTTATCCGTCAGTATGTAAAAATGAACGTGTCGTTCAGGTTTCATGTTACAGATGAAGCACACATCTACTTATCTAATCGTGAAACAATTACAATTCAAAAAGCACCCCAATTCGTGAGAGGCAATGAGACTCACTTCAAAAAGTACCCCAATGGGATGAGAATCCTATCACGTCCATGTCGTTCATCCTGGGTAGCGCTAAGTAGGGTTGTAATATTCATTGTAAGATTCTTAATATATGAAAGAGAAATTTCTCCTGAAAATTCTGCTCTTTTCTTATTTTTTCTTGTTCTATTTACGCATTATTATTAGACATCAACAATGGCGATACGCTCAATTTTATGTACAGACCTAACGGTGTTTGAACATATTTTCCTTGGGCCGATAACGGAGTAAGCGGTAGCACGTTTTTATTCTTAAAATATAAAAAATGGTTTGTTAATGTTAATGTGTAAAAGTTTTTATTTGTAACATATATGCTCAACATTTTCCTGTTGTTTTACTAACTGAAAGATGACGTCGCTGAAACCTGATAAATAACGATTTCTTTTTTTCAGAAAAAAAAATCTTGACGCTTTCACACCATTTTAGCGCAGACCAAACTTATTGGAAAACTTTCCTTTTTATAGTGTCTAATTATGATAAAAAAAAATTAGAATTTTGAAAATCAAGTTTTTCTTTTTTCAAAAAATGACCGCCATTTTATTAATTTTATGTCACAAGAGGGGATTCCCTCGCCGTCACGCTCAGTGTCAACGCCTACTGCTGCGTCGATTGGCAACAGGGATGAGCTAGCCGCAGTACCCCCGCTTTCAGCACCTGCAGTGGGGCGTCCACCGCTGCATTGAGATGGTCATCGCGTAATAGTCCCGCTCAATCTACTATTACGCACTTCTACGAAGCCTCAAAGCGCCAGCGTTCTCCGAAATCGGAGAATGACAATTCGCAATTTGCGAAAATTAGATTAAGAGCATCTTCGCTGTCAGCCCCCGTGCCTTCCTCTTCAAACGCGAACATGGATCTAGCAGCAATCCAACATTTGCAGGACTCCATAATTGGTGCTCTTTCTGTCAGAATTGACGCCGTCAACAATAAAATTGATGACGCTAATTTGGAGAGTGCCCCCGGTGTTTGGGGTTGCCGATCATGTAGTCTCTAGGTATCCACTTGGTGTTAACCAACGATGACCTTGAGGTCAAAGTTGAAGGTCATTTCAAGGTCAAATCAATTTTATCTAATAAACAACGGTAACCTTATCCTTGACCTTGGACCAAATTTGAAAAAATTTGAAGGTCCTTTCAAGGTCAAATCAAAATATGTTCAAATTTGAAGAAAAATAAGCAAAATTGATTTGACCTTGAAATGACCTTCAACTTTGACCTCATGGCCATCGTTGGTTAACTCGAAGTTAATACCTAGACCACTTGATCGTCGACCCCAAACTCCTGGTGCATATTTTTTAGTTGAAAAGATGAAAAACCACGGAGCGCGATTCCTAGACACCGTAATCGCCGACCTTGAACACCTGGTGCACGTATTTGAGCTAATAACATAAAAAGCTACGGAGCGCACTACGTAGACCCCGTAATCGGCGACCCTAAACATCCAGTGCATTTAGAATAGCTAATAACATAAAAAGCTACGAAGCGCACCACCTAGACCGCGTAATCGGCGAGCCTGAACACCTGGTACACGTAGAAAAGCTAATAACACAAGAAAGTATGAAGGACTATGAAGTGTCCAAGACGATGTAGTGTCCCGGACGATTAAGTGTTCCGGACGAAGAAATGTCCCAGACGATTAAATGTCTCAGACGATGAAATGTCCCAGACGATGAAGTGTCCCGGACGATGAAATGTCCCAGACGATGAAGTGTCCAGACGATGAAACGGAAGGCTACGAAGTGGGGGACGATGAAATAAGCTACGATGAAGTGTCCACACTGAGGAAAAAATGAACGTGCACGCTCACCGGACAAACGATAGTCTCCGCGTATGAGCGTTGCAATACTGCATACATAAGAACGCGGTGATGAGCGGCAACGGTAGGGATACTATTCTACTACGCGGCCGCGAATATTGCGAGCGTACGTTCAGTGGTAGCGGTCCAGTATCGCCAACGATACTCACGGAGTTCCGTGGCAGGCATACTGGCCGCATATCGATGTAATACTGAGCGACACGCGTGCCGTAGCGAGTACCGAACAAATCCCGAGCATATATAGTATAGTGTATTTTAAATTACCTTTTTATTATAGATATATGGACGATATTTTTACTAGTATTCCTATTAATTTTATTAATAATATTCTTCCTATTTTTAATAGTTTAAAGAAAATAAAAGGTTTTGAAAATAGAATTATTTTCACTTTTGAATTAGAATGTAATAACCAATTAAATTTTTTAGATATTGCAATTATAAATAATAATGGTAAATTATCAACCCATTGGTAACATAAAAAAACTTTTTCTGGTAGATATTTTAATTTTCAATCTAACCATTCTTTATGTTATTTGGTACTGCATGTGGTATTTTGGATAGAGCGATTTGACTTTGTCATCCAAAATTTAGAGGAAAAAACATCAAAATTGCTAAACAGATCTTAAGGGATAATGGTTATCCTGATTATATCATAAATGATATTGTTAAAAAACGTGTACATAAATTATATAATTCGTATAACCTTCACAATGAAAATCAATTTTTAAAGACAGTTAGTATACCATATGTTAAAGGGGTATCTGAAAAAATTGAAAAGATTTTTTCAAATCAGAATGTTAGAATAGTTCATAAACCCACTTATGTAAATATAGGAGGTATAAAACCCTTTAAAGATAAATTAAATACTTTCCAACGTAATGATGTTTATCAAATTAATTGTAAATTTTGTAATAGAGTTTATATCGGACAAACAGGGAGATTACTTAAAAATAGAATTCTGGAACATAAAAGAAATATTTACGCTAAAGTTGAAAATTATACTGGCTTAGCTATACATAGAATTAATATAGGAAATTTTTCAATTCAAAATTTTAGCTACTGAACACAATTCTAATAAACGTAGACACATGGAAAACTTTTTTATTAAATCCAATAAAAATGCTGTAAACATTCGTTTTGAAAAATCTTATCTTCCTGATACATATTTTCCATTAATTTAATATTGTATTCATTTTATTTAAATTTAAACTGTCATATTATTGTATACATAAATACACTTGTATTAGTTTATATTGATATTTGTGAATCTCCGAGGTTTTTCTTGTTAAGTCAAATATCGTGTTCAATGTCGTTTATTTATTCGTATAGTGTACAATGCATATACAGTAATAAGTACAATCTAATTTTAATATTTTAAATCTTCTTATTGAGTTTTTTTACTCATAATTTGTTTTAATTTATTATAGGTTTATTGACGAGAAATTATACAACAGACTATTTTTATATTTTTTTGACACATTTCACCATAAGATTTTAAAGATAAGAAGATTTTTATAATATTATAACTTGCATTTTTTCTTTTTAAACTTTGAAAATAATATTTGACTCGGGTTAGATTTATATCATTATTATGTGCAGAAGCATATATAGTATAGTGTATTACCAGGACTGTTGTGTCCCATCAAAGGATGCTGCCAGGGGGGAAGGGGCTAGTGGGTGGATGCTGGCAGGAGGAGGGAGGTTCGCCGTGGACAAACAGTACAATGGTTAGATTAATTTTCGTTCATCGAGTTCCGTAGGTCACATTTTACTACCGATTTTAATGAAACTTTTTTACTTTTAAAGCTTATTAAATTTCGAACAAGATAGGCGTGGTGGAATTTGGAAATATTTTGTTACACAATACGAAAATTGGCCCCCAAAGTTAAAAAAAAAGTGTAGACCCGTAAGCTATAGTATATCAATACAGAAGTGAGTTCATGGTATGAATTTAGTACAAATGTACTCGGTAAAAGTTGCAGAATGTCTTGTTTTATTCTATTATATTATATAACAATAGGCATAATATCAAAAATGAATAATATGTACATACAATGAACATAGATTTTTGTAATTATATGTACATTTTGTATTTACGAAAAGTGTATTATACAGGGTGTACGAAAAGTCCCGGGACGGTTCAATAACTTTCGAAAGAATAAAAATTTCAAAAATCGCCGAAACACGTGATTCGATTTTTCAAACAAGCTATCTTTTGAGGGGGGGTTTCGGCCACCAACCTCAAGGGGGGCGGGGGGCACGAGGGGGCCAAAAATCTTAAATGGCAACATGGTTTGAGTGGGGGCTCATTTGAAAGGTATTTTCGAGATGAATTCAGATCACTGGTCATAGAGGGCGCTGCGATCATTTTTTGCAGAGATTTTTTACTTTTTCAGATCTTAGACGTACTAACGTTTGAAAAAATGAAAATTTCGAAGTCGCCGAATCGTGTAATTCAATATTCTTAAAAAACTTAAAAAACTTAAAATCGTGTAAAACAATATTCTTAAACGGGTGTCAACCCGTTTCTGAACGTTACATTGAAAAGCTCTTTTACTTGTATGTAAGATCGCCTTAAATCATCCCAGCCTCTCATCATGAGAAGCGTTATTCTCTCTCTTTCAGTAAAACGTTGCATTATGGCGGATATTACGTAACCAACAACAATACTAAAAAAATATTAATTCGCAGATTCAAAGTTTCTCAATACTTGGTAAGATACAGCAGCGAGAAATGATGTGATCGAAGTAATTGAAGATTTCTTTATAGCTTTTCGACGAGCGAATAAAGTATTAAACAATTCAGTAATGCAGAAGAAAATACACACATAAAACAAAAATTCGCATACTCGGCAGTAAATAATAAAGGAATTACTTAATAATTCTCAAAAATAATTAATGGAGATATGTCCAAAGTTTTCGAGCATCAATTTAAGCGTCAGCAACATGTTGCTTTATGGCGGATAGAATTGTTCAATAACAATACTGAACAGTGTAGTGATCTTACACGTATGAAAACAATATCTAGCAGTGTCTTCTGCTAGTTTCAGTATCATAAGTGAAATGACTTTGGAGAATAAACAACGTCGAGATTTAATATCGTTGGGTTGATAATACGCATTTGGTCCGACATTGCCTGCTTTGTTTGTAAACAACGTCCAGACAGTCGTTCGGTTTGCGACAATTACTTCGATCACCTCATTTCTCGCTGATGTATCTTACAAAGCATTGAGAAACTTTAAATCTGCGAATTAATATTTTTTCAGTATTGTTGTTGATTACGTAATATCCGCCATAATGCAACGTCTTACTGAAAGAGAGAGAATAACGCTTCTCATGATAAGAGGCTGGGATGATTTAAGGCGATCTTACATGCAAGTAAAAAAGCTTTTCAATGTAACGTTCAGAAACGGGTTGACACCAATTTCAAAATCAACCGTCGAACGAACGATTCGGCGTTACAATGAAACTGGCAGCGTGAAAGATCGATCTAGAACAGGTAGACCAATATCAGCAACAAATGCTGACAACTCATTAAATGTTTTATTGTCTTTCGTCGATGATCCCCATAGTTCAACCCGTAAGGTCGCTCAAGAACATGAAGTAAGTACAATGTCTGTTCACAAGATATTACGAACTAATGGATTTCACCCGTATAAAGTCAAGCTTGTTCATGAGTTAAATGAAGACGATTTCGATCGACGCGTTGAATTTTGTGAGGATATGATGGCACGAATCGATGATGACCACAACTTTCCGTCAAGAATAGTTTTCTCAGATGAAGCAACATTTGAACTACATGGGACTGTAAACAGGCATAATTGTAGGTATTGGGAGAATACAAATCCTAATTGGATGCGAGAGGAGAGAACGCAGTATCCGGAGAAACTAAATGTTTGGGCTGGCATATTAGGAAATAGAATAATAGGACCGTTCTTCATTGATGGTAATTTAAATGCTGCAAAATATGAGGACATGCTCCGGAATCAAATAGTTCCCGCAATAAGAGAGATTTCTGGCGAAAACTTCGAACACACGTGGTATCAACAAGATGGAGCTGCGCCACATTACGGAAGAGATGTTCGAGCATATTTGGACGCAGTATTCGTCGATCAGTGGATAGGACGGAGAGGTCCGATTGAGACAGTCGTTTGTTTTGCCCTTAACTGTCAATGGAAACATTGTTCAAATCAGCCCTTTTCAGGACTATACGATGTACTAAATCTAACCGAGCAACCTCCACGTGGTGTACATTGGATAACGCTAATGCCGGTGGTTTCACAGATGTAACAAAACGTCTGAACTTTCACTAAATAGTTTTTTAAGAATATTGAATTACACGATTCGGCGGCTACGAAATTTTCATTTTTTCAAACGTTAGTACGTCTAAGATCTGAAAAAGTTAAAAATCTCTCCGAAAAATGATCGCAGCGCCCTCTATGACCAGTGATCTGAATTCGTCTCGAAAATACCTTTCAAATGAGCCCCCACTCAAACCATGTTGCCATTTAAGATTTTTGGCCCCCCTCGTGCCCCCCGCCCCCCTTGAGGTTGGGGGCCGAAACCCCCCTCAAAAGATGGCTTGTTTGAAAAATCGAATCACGTGTTTCGGCGATTTTTGAAATTTTTATTCTTTCGAAAGTTATTCAACCGTCCCGGGACTTTTCGTACACCCTGTATATAGTTATATATAGTCAAATAAAGGATTATGAATAATTATATATAATTATATATAATTATATATCGACGCCTCCTACGAAGAACGTAACATTTGGCGCTTTCCCTATGTTATTTCAAATAGGGAAAACTGAAATGTTACATTCTTCGTAGGAAGCGTCGAATGGGTAAAAGTTAAAAAGAAATTCAAAATTTGAAAGTTAAGTTGGAAGTTAGAAAATTATTTAATATTAATTTAACTTAATGACTCATTAGATCGTTCTTTTAACTGAATATAGTTAAGTTTTAATTTAAATATTTAACTTTTACCCAATATTATCTATAATTGTATATAGGTATATCTCTGGAACTTTTAACTTTTCATGTATCGTTAGATTTAAGCCATCAAACAGTGGATATGTTATAGTTTTTATCGGCACTTTCTTCAATTACATGCTATATGAAATTGATTGAAATTCTTCTTATCCGTCCATTTGTTTCATAAGTGAAAACGTTTTAATAAATGTTTCTTGGTTTAACGGAAAAAATACTACGATGTTCAAATACAATAAAAAAATAATAATAACGTTTCAACCTTTTATTTGTAGGTCCTCATCAGAAAATAATCTGTAATATGTAAAAAATTAAACAAAAAATATAAAAATAAAACATTACATTCATTTATACACGTTATAAACAAAAATATTACATATTTTTTTTTTAAATATTTATATAAAAAATTTGTTTTAAAAATGTAGCAAAATGAAATATAATAAAGATATAAATCTAACCCGAGTCAATTTAAAATACACTATACTATATATGCTTCTGCACGCTCGGGATTTGTTCGGTACTCGCTACGGCACGCGTGTCGCTCAGTATTACATCGATGTGCGGCCAGTATGCCTGCCACGGAACTCCGTGAGTATCGTTGGCGATACTGGACCGCTACCACACGGAAAAAAGTCCGCGCATATATATACAGTCAGGGCAGCGCGTGCGCTGGTAATAGGGATCCCGCCTTTCCGTATCAACAATGGTGCACCGACCAAGAGAGTACGGCGCTGTGGGCGCCACTGGAAAGAACGAACCCTCTCCATTTAAATACGAGGCTGAGTGAGCATCAGTTTTTTGAGTGCACACGGGCATCAAGATTCTCATTAGGGTTACCAGACGTATTCATTTATAACCGGACGCTGTAACTCTAAAACTATGAGCTTCTATAAGAAAATTATAATAATGAGTTGTTTTGAAATAGTAGTTTTCGATACAAGGGCGTATGCGTAAAGAACTTTACACACACACACGTGTGCCGAAATATTGTTTTTGTTACAGTGTACGTAAAGTAGTGCGTAAAGTGATTTTTTCGATTTTTGGGGACGCTTTACGCACCCTTGCAACAAAAAATATATTTCGACGCATGTGCAAAAATGTTTTTTGAACGAATGTGAATGCAACCCTCGCTTCCGCTCGGGCCGCAACTTTTCCCATTCGTAAAAAAAACTTTTACGCCCTTGTATCGAAAACTACTATTACGTACGGCTTTTTCGTGCGTAAAGTATAATCGAGTGAGTAAAGTTTACTTTACGCACAAGTTTACTTTACGCACCGAAAAGACGTACATAAAAGTAATTTATTTGATAATAGGTGTATGAGAATCTATCATCCGGCGTTGCGTAATACATAGTTCATAATCATGTTGAATGCATCGATTGTCCGGATCAGTGACATGTTGGATGAAATAATTTCATAACAATTTTTTTTTGACGTTTCGATGACCATGTCCATTATTAGCAGAACTAAATAGTTTATTAATTATGAATAAAAACATTAATTTAACAAAAATAATATTGTATGTAAAAAAAAATATAACACACCGCGTAAATACTTAATTAATAAGAAATTATTTCATCCAACATGTCACTGATCCGGACAATCAATACATTCAACATGATTATGAAAATAAAAATAAGTAATTTATTTGATATAAAATTAATTTTCGTTTAATATTTTTGTTTGTGTGAGTCTTATATCTATGAAATGTGACAAATGAAAAGAAAGGAGTTTTACGCAAAAATGCAAACTTTTCCACAAACGTAAAATTAAACATATTCTTGAAAAAATTATGTTTTTTTTATACGGGTGAGCAAAATGTAGAGGATTTTTTTTTTAAATTATAATTTATTTATGAAAAATTCTGAAAAAAAATTGGTGTATTCACTTATGAATTCTACGAGTTTTTTGTCCTTTGCAATTTTTGCCAAAAGTTGATAGTTCTTTGGGGGAAAAAATCCTAAACTATAATATTGGAAATTCATTTCCTCGAAAACTATCAACTTTTCGAAAAAATTGCTAAGAACAAATAATTCTTACAATTCATCAGAGAATACACTAAATTTTTTTCATAATTGTTTGTATATAAATTACAATTTTGAAAAAAATGTTGAAAAAAAATTTCTCAAAATATCATCAAAACATTTTGAAAAAATTCCACTATGTTGCTTGATGAATTTTAAGAACTTTTCATTCTAGGCATTTTTTTTTTTAAAGTTCATAGTTTTTGAGTTAGAGCGTCCACAAATTTCTCAAAGAAATTTTCATTGTTTACGCCATTTTGAGGTCGTTAGAATGATGTAGAGTATAAAAGTAAAATTTTGTCTTAAAATTCAACTATTTTATGTACCATTATGCAAGGTTTCAACAAAATTCCAATATTCTAATAGCTCGAAAAAAATTGATAAGAATAAAAAATTCCCAATTTTTTGGAAATCTTTTAAATATTCGGCGCCATATTGGAATTTCTGATGGCTGAAACTCAATTTTGACCTCG
This sequence comes from Trichopria drosophilae, assembly GCA_030407085.1. NCBI lineage: Eukaryota > Metazoa > Arthropoda > Insecta > Hymenoptera > Diapriidae > Trichopria > Trichopria drosophilae. The sequence continues at coordinate 70,327,854 of CM059587.1, forward strand.
GAATCTTGAACAGCGACCTCGAAAATAGTAGGATACGTACCTCTCAATTGTTTTAAAATTTGATTTTGATACGAAATACTTGTTTGAAAATGAAGTGTAAAAATTGTCATTTCAGGCGTTAATGGGTTAAACGGATAATCGATGCATTCAACATGATTATGAAATATGTATTAAGCAACGCCGGATGATAGATTCTCATACACCTATTATCAAATAAATTACTTTTTCAAAACTACTCATTCTTAGTATTTTCTTATAGAAGCTCATAAGTTTTAGAGTTGAGCGTCCGGTTATAAATGAATACGTCAGGTATACGGAAAAACCTTTGGGAACGCTGCTCACCCAAACGGGGCGGGCAGCCCTCCCGCAGCACTTTTAATTTTTCAAATGATGATTAAAAATATAAGGGCGTAAAGATTTTTTTTTTTTAATAGATATCGATTCATACTATTATTAAGAAAGTTTATGCGATATTTTTAGACTATCAAATTACTTATATCGTTTATAAAGATCGTTAAAAGCGTAAAAACCGGCACTTTTCCTATTTTAACGCTTCCGTATCAAAAACAGAGCAAAAAAAAAATAAAATTGCACTAAAGCTTTTCTGTAGAGCGTGAAATTTTCTACAAAAAAGTCACGGGCAGCGATAGTGTAACATTAATAGTTTGGCCAGAAAGAAAACACGAATTTAAACAGAATATTCCGAATATTTTACATTGGGTATCGATCAAACTGCAAGTTGACGTTGCAGTGTTATTTCTGGCTAAACTATTAATATTAGACTAGGGCTGCCAGTGACTTTTTTGTAGGAAATTTCACGCTCTACAGAAAAGCTTAGTGCAATTTTACTCTATTTTGCTCTGTTTTTGATACGTAAGGGTTAAAATAGAAAAAGTGCCGATTTTTACGCGTTTAACGATCTTTATAAACCATATAAGTAATTTGATGGTCTAAAAATAGTGCATAAACTTTCTTAATGATTGTATGAATCCATATTTATTCAGAAAAAGATTTATTTTTACGCTCTTATATTTTTAATCATCATTTGAAAAGTTAAAAGTGCCGCGGGAGCGCTGCCCGCCCGGTTTGGGTGAGCAGCGCTCCCAAAAGTTTTTCCGTGTAACCGTAATGAGAATCTTGATGCTCGTGTGCACTCAAAAAACTGATGCTCACTCAGCCTATATTTAAATGGAGAGGGTTCGTTCTTTCCAGTGGCGCTCACAGCGCCGTACTCTCATGGTCGGTGCACCATTGTTGTTACGAAAAGGCGGGATCCCTATTACCAGCGCACGCGCTGCCCTGACTGTATATGCGCGGACTTTTTTCCGTGCACTGAACGTACGCTCGCAATATTCGCGGCCGCGTAGTAGAATAGTATCCCTACCGTTGCCGCTCATCACCGCGTTCTTATGTATGCAGTATTGCAACGCTCATACGCGGAGACTATCGTTTGTTCGGTGAGCGTGCACGTTCATTTTTTCCTCAGTGCATAAATCATTTCAGATACATCCAGAGTAGCGGCTATTAGTGCATTTGAAGTTCCTGTTCTTAATTTAAATAAAAATAAAAATATTACAAGAGCTTGGGTGATGTTTCTATTATGTGAATTTTTATAGATATTAAATCTTGAATATTAAGAATCGTACTCCATGAATGTCCAGTGAAAGCTTTAGTACGTTCTTCTGATACACAAAAGCTACCAATTTTATCGTGGAGACGAATATCAACTTCGTTTGACAGCTTATTGATAACATTTTTTAATTCTCTTGCGTCAATTTCAGTTTCGTTTGAATAAACTTGCATATTTGGTAATAGATTTTCATAAAATCGTTGTTTTATTAGATGGCCAGGATAGCAGCGGTTTCGTTTAGGTGTGAACAGACGTCTTTTGCTAACAGTTTGAAGACGAGCTTCAAGTGGAACGTCAATTATCTGGGTTCTTTGTCCTCAAATAAAACAGTATGCTTTTGAAAAAACCACTCTGTTAAATGGCATAGTTAAATATTCAATTTCTTGAGGTTCAGATTCATCTGCAGGATAGTAAGACGATTGAGTGGAAAGTTGTGATGACTGTGATGTTGATGTGGTTATTTCACCTTCATTAATCGAAACTTCGGATAAAGCTTTAGAAAGTTCTTCGTCATTTGATTGCGCCTCATTTATTGTTTCTGAAATTTGCTTATCACAACGTGTTGATTTTTTATTTTTCTTTGATTTTTCTATTCTAAGTTTTACCCAGCATTTTTCACATATAAGTTTCATTTAGTTGAATAAAAAAATTAAAGTCCTTATGAAAATTGTCACCTTCTTCCCTCGTCTTTATTGTTTTCCCAATTTTAGCACCTTTGCGAAAATAAGATTTACAATGAACACATTGCGTGTATCTGTTTTTGGTTTTTTACTTTGCGGTCCTTCGTTTTCAGGATTCATTTTCTGTAAAGTATATTAATAAAAAACTCACAAATATAGGTAACAGTATGTAAAGTCTATTGTATAGAAATATTTGAGATGTGGTAGTAAGTATTGACTTACCACATATGGGGCAAAATTACTGAAATGTCCTAACCGAAAAGAAAAGTTACACAAATTAGTCAAAACTTTACTAAAATCTTGTTATTATCAGTGGAAGACTAAATCTCAAGTATTATTGAATTTAATAAAATATTGTTTAAATTATGGAGTGTCAAAATTTTATGATTTTTTAATAAGGATTTTTTTCAATTTTAATATTGATAACTAGGATACATAAAAGATAACAAATGAGTACTGATTTTTAAAGGTTTTTTTATGGGCTTCCAGCTAGTGACAAAATTAAAATTTGATCTTCAAATTCAAGGTTAAAGTGCTAATTTCAGTATATCTCAAAATTGGATTAGATAAAGTGTTTTTTTCTTATCCTTAACCTTTAATTTCAAGGTCAAATATCATGTCACTACCTGGAAGTCCATAAACAAACCTTTAAAAATCACTACTCATAGGTTAACTTTTATGAAACCTAGTTATCAATATGATAAATTGAAAAAAATTAGTTTTATAATTTTCACTTTTTCTGCCTGGACATTTCAGAAATTTTCAGGGTCGCTGATTACGAATCCGATGTCAAATTTTCAAAATTCAAAATGTCGGATCTAATATGGCGGACAAATAATTAAAAAATGCCTCTATTTGAACTAAATGTATTACTCGTGTGTTTTTTTCATTAAGAGTTCTTTTCGCTTTTGTCAAACAAAGACAAAAGAGAAAAGAAACTGATATGATTATGAATACATAAAACATTTAGCAAAAAAAATCTATTAATTCGCCTTGTCTTGCACTGTTGCCACGTTTTGTATTTAAAATATGAATCCCATCTACGTGTAGCCAACATTGCGGGTAACGAGCGGTTGCTATGGGTAACGAGAGGTTGTTGATAACTCTAGTCTGTCATATTTCGCAATCTTTAGTAAAATTGTCTGAGATTAAAGATCTAATTTAGAAATTAAAGTGTCCGAGTGTTTGTTTGATTTGAATAGTCAGTGTTGAAAGAACTAAAAAGTCTTATAAATTTATATGGCACGATGAAAACAAGCAAGAAATGTTTCAATCCATTTAAAAAGCTAGCTTCACGTAAGTTTTTTCATTTACCCGCGCTCTGTAAATATGTAAATAATAAAAATGGCTCTCGTAATTCAAAAGTCCCTCCTCCACTCCCTTTGTGCATAAAATACTAGAACTAGCCGATACATCGAACGAACTTTGCTGATGTAGAGCATCGTTATTGAGCTGCGAGTAAGTTTTAAATACAGATTCTTCGAATCCTGATGATTTACGCGTATTCTCTCGTGAAAAGTTACTGGAATTTCCAAACGTACCACAAAAACCATGGTTGTGTTCATCGTGCCGTAAAGAGTGGGCCAGTTCTGGAAAAAAAGAAGTAGAAGAAGCACAAGTAGAAGAAGCAGAAGCCGAGATGGAGGAAGCAGACGCTGAGATGGAAGAAGCAGACGAAATTAGGCCCTTATCAGAATTCCAGTCACTGTGTAATTTTGACGATGATTATAAACCAACATCATCATCGAAGAGACAGTTGGAGACGATTGATGTCGCATTTGGGTTGAGCCCAGTAAAGCGAAAGAAGTAATTGATTAATTTTGTAAGTGATCTCACGTTTGAAAGTCGTTATGAACTCATTCGTTATATTCTTTGGATTAATACGCAAGTCCTATCGAGTAAAAAAATGTGAACAAATACAAGAATATGCAAAATCCAGGTTTGAATCAGACTTTGATATTAGTGTGGAGAAAAGTGAAAAAGACGAAATTATTGCAGATTATGAATATATTTTATCACAGTTACAAAAACATTACAATAAGGAAAGTACATCTACGTGAGTTTTACAATTATATGTACCTAATAATTTTGGGAAACTTGTCCTAGAAATGTTAATACATTTGTTCACTTTCACTGTTTAGAGAAATGAAACGAACATTAATTAGTCTTCTCCCGCCACATTGGAGCACAGAAAAAGTTCATGATAAAATTGGGGCTTCCAAGTGGCTCACCCGAGTGGTTTTGAAAAATAAATGTACTGCTGAACAGCCAAATGTTATGCCGACAATTAGTAAACGAGGTTTGAGTGCAGATATTGAACAACTTGTTAAACATTTTTATGAAGATGATGAAAACTCCAGACAGTTGCCCGGATTGAGAGATTGTGTGTCGATAAAAAATTCCAGTGGTGGAAAAGACAAAATGCAAAAGCGTCTTGTATTATGCAATCTCAAGGAGTTATACCTTAAATTCAAAGAGCAAAATCCAACCAGCATTATTGGTTTTTCGAAATTCGCCAGTTTAAGGCCTAAACATTGCGTATTAGCTGGAGCGTCTGGAACACACACGGTATGTGTATGCACGATTCACCAAAACGTGAAGCTTCAGTTGGAAGGTAAAACCTGTCTTATTCTCTCCTAATTTAATAGGTCATTTCCTACATCTGAGTAAGTACATTTCTCCACAGGATGTCGATTTACGGAACTGTTCTCATCTATTGGCTCCGAAGAACCTGATGGAGCTCTAACTTACCGAAGCTTACTGAATACTATCGTCTGTTCCGATACAACAGAAGATTGTTATGATCGTAAAGTAAACTTTACGCACTCGATTATACTTTACGCACGAAAAAGCCGTACGTAATAGTAGTTTTCGATACAAGGGCGTATGCGTAAAGAACTTTACACACACACACGTGTGCCGAAATATTGTTTTTGTTACAGTGTACGTAAAGTAGTGCGTAAAGTGATTTTTTCGATTTTTGGGGACGCTTTACGCACCCTTGCAACAAAAAATATATTTCGACGCATGTGCAAAAATGTTTTTTGAACGAATGTGAATGCAACCCTCGCTTCCGCTCGGGCCGCAACTTCTCCCATTCGTAAAAAAAACTTTTACGCCCTTGTATCGAAAACTACTATTACGTACGGCTTTTCCGTGCGTAAAGTATAATCGAGGTTGTAAAGTTTACTTTACGCACGAGTTTACTTTACGCACCGAAAAGACGTACTTAAACTACTATTCTTTTATTACAATAATCTACCTCGCTTAGCAATTCTCCGGTCATTCTTAGAAATGACGTATCTAAAAATTCTCGGAATAATAATTTAAAATATATCGAGTACCATAAGATATAACAAAGTCTCCGAACCTTTTCGGCGATTTTATAAAGATACGCGATAGGATTTTCCTTTTTTTCTCGCGGTTTTTTGTTGTTTTCTTTTCTCTAAACGTTTTCCTTTTTGCTCTGTTTTCATTGATTCGATCGATCTCCCTTTCACCCTTCCCTTGCATTGCTGTTGCTTCTAATTTTCCTTTTATTGTTTACCGTTCCTATATAAAGTGTTTTCCCATTTGATTTCATTCTGTATATCCAACTGGTATTCTGGATAGCTGGGCACTAACATCCGGTAACTGGGCACTCTCCGTAGATATTTTAGCAAAAAACATTACAGAGCTCAGGTAAGAGGTACAAAATTTCTATTTCAGTCATATTTAATTAGTGTAATTCATATTGAATTATATTGTTGCAATTGCTTTAAACCGTCCACTAACAATCGCCATGTTACGAATGGTATAGGAGGGGAGCAACTTGCCGACGGAAATAAGGAAAACTTGAAATTTAAGGGAGATTGTTGTATAAATATTAGGGTGTATCGAATTTTCTAGAATTTTAACGGCTAGTGGTAAATTGATAGTTTTTGATGCGCTGATCACGAATATTGATATAAAACAAATTACAAAAAATATCTAGCTTTCGCGCAATCACCTCAAAAACCCTATTTTTGGAGTGTTCTTTATTTACTACTCGTTTCGTCAATTTATTTTGAAATATTTTTTTTTAAATTGGAAGTTATGCCCGATTTATGGACACTTCATCGTAGCCTATTTCATCGTCCCCCACTTCATAGCCTTCCGTTTCATCATCTGGACACTTCATCGTCTATGACACTTCATCGTCTGGACATTTCATCGTCCAGGACACTTGTTCGTCCGGGGCTCATCGTCATCGGGGACACTTCATAGTTTCTTATGTTATTAGCTATTCTACGTGCACCAGGTCTTCAGGGTCGCCGATTACGGGGTCTAGGTGGTGCACTCCGTAGCTTTTTATAATGTTAGCTATTCTACGTGCACTGGGTATTTAGGGTCGACGATTACGTGGTCTAGATAGTGAGCTCCATAGCTTTTTATGTTATTAGCTCAAATACGTGCACCAGGTGTTCAGAGTCACCGATTACGGGATCTGGGTAGTGCGCTCCTTAGCTTTTTATGTTATTAGCTCAAATACGTGCACCAAGTGTTCAGGATCACCGATTACGGGGTCTAGGTGGTGCGCTCTGTAGCTTTTTATGTTATTAGCTATTCTATATAATTTCCCGGAAAAAATTTTCCCATAGGGAACGGATCCACCGTTGTCCCTATGTCAGGGGGGGGGGGGGGCTACGCCCTCCATACCCCCTTCTTATACTAACTGAACGTAACTAACCTCCTCAGGGCGTTGTAAGGTTTGCGAACCCACGCGCGACTCGGAGGGCTTGGATCCACCGTTGTCCCTATTTCCGGGGGGGCTCCGCCCCCCAGACCCCCCTTTTTATAATAACCTATCCTCCAACCAATAGATGTGAGTAAACCCACGTGAAAAATGCATCCCTCCGGATATACCATGAAATGGTTAATTGATTGTATGCACAATTTTTTTTCCAATGGAGGACAATAAGTAGAGGAGGGTGGCCCAATGCCGACCGTGATGGGAGACATAGAGCAGGGGGTAGTAGGTACAACCCGGTTGGGTTTGGTAGACTTTCCCCTACTTATTGCACTACAAGCTCCCCGAGTCGCACGTGGCGTCGCAAACCTTACAACACCCTGAGAGGGTTAGTTAGGTTCAGTTAGTACAAGAAGGGGGTCTAGGGGGCGGAGTTTCACCATGACATAGGGACAACGGTGGATTCAAGCTCTACCTGCGATTCCCTGGTGCACGTATTTGCGCTAATAACATAAAAAGCTACGGAGCGCACTACCTCGATCCCGTAATCGGCGACCCCGAACACCTGGTGCTCGTATTCGAGCTAACTAATAACATAAAAAGCTACGTAGCGCACTACCTAGACCCCGTAATCGGCGACTCTGAACACCTGATGCAAGTATTTGAGCTAATAACATAAAAAATTACGGATCGCACTACCTAGACCACGTAATGGGCAACCCTATACACCCAGTACACTCAGAATAGCTAATAACATAAAATTCTTCGGATCCCACCACCTAGCCCGTAATCGGCGACCCTGAAGACCTGGTGCACGTAGAATAGCTAATAACATGCGAAACTATGAAGCGTCCCCGATGACGATGAGCCCCGGACGAACAAGTGTCCTGGACGATGAAATGTCCCAGACGATGAAATGTCCCAGACGATGAAGTGTCCAAGACGATGAAGTGTCCAGACGATGAAACGGAAGGCTATGAAGTGGGGTACAATGAAATAGAATACGATTAAGTGTACTGGGACCGTTATGGCCAGACTATATATCTATAAAACGCATGTAATAAATTTTTTTTTTTTTTTTTAATTACTGGAGCCCGTGAAAAATCGCTAAACACGGTCATTTTTGGAAAAATTTTTAAAAATTTATGTAGATTCTTTGGGTCATTCTGGATGAAAAATGTCTCTTGTGAATTTTTCGTAAAATGCATACTTTCGGAGATAAAAATTACCAAACTTGTAAAAAAAAGATTTTTGTGAACTTTGGAAATTTTTATCACCGAAAATGTGCATTTTACGAAAAAATCAAGAGACATTTTTTATCCAAAATGACGTATTTAGCGATTTTTCACGGGCTCTAGTAATTAAAACAAAAAAATTTATTACATGGGTTTTGTAGATATATAGTCTGGGCATAACTTCCAATTAAAAAAAAATATTTAAAAATAAATTGACGAAACGAGTAGTAAATAAAGAAAATAAAAACACCCCAAAAATAGGGGTTTTGAGGCAATTGCGCGGATGCTTGATATAAAAACTATCAATTTACCACCAGCCATTAACATTCTAGAAAATTCGATACACCCTGATAAATATATATAAAAAGAAAAGAAATAAGCAGTCAATGACTCGGATGTCCTGAGCGAGCGTTAGCGAGTGAAGCTATAAAGCTCGTATACATATTAATTCAAGGGAATTCCAGTCGAATCCCCGGGGAATCCCAGCACGTCAGTTCTGGCCGCAGTCGCTAGGAGCGTGTCGCCGAACCGCGAACGAAGTAGTGCCTTGAAGTGTAGACAGCGAAACGGCCCTACCAGAATTGATTATTCGCAGAGAATTCGTATCCAAAATAATCAACTTTTACAAAATAATGAATTATTCAATTATTTGTAATTTTCAATGCTACATATTAATTGCATTCTTATTTTTCTTATTAATGTTGGTTATTTTTTCATTTAATGTATATAAAACAAATTTCTTCTGCCGATGTTCATATACAACACATATATTTTCGTAATGCTTGGTAGTCTAATGGTTAAAGTGCTGGAATGTTGCGCTGTTTCTTGGTGTTCACGACCAGTACGGGACGATTTTTTTTTCTTATTTATTTGCATAATAAAGATTGTGCATATAAAAATTCTCTATCAGACAATTTAATATATGCTTAGGTTTTCTTCAGTTAGTTTGACAAATGTTACATTAATGCAAATGAAAAAGAAAACAGAATATATTTCTCCAAAAATTTATTCGATTGAATATTATTATTTCTGGCTTTGAATTATTTTTTTAAAACTACATCAGTTCTAACCTTAACTGAAAGAATCATTATTTATAACAAATTATTTTTATAATTTAATTTTCAAAAATATTTTTAACTTATTGATATGTCCGAAATTCTCAATTTCATAATTATTATATTAAGGGGTTACACCACTGTAATGGCCAAAAAAATAACTCTTTTTTGAGTTTTTTTTTTAATGGAAGGAAATTAAATTAAGTATTCATATTTACAGAAAATCATTATCATATATAGAAATACGTCTACAATTTTTTTGATTAGAAAATATCACAAAATGGCGGATTGGTGACCATATTACCGATGCACTGTTTAAAAAAAGGGTCCGCGGCAAGCGGTGTAGCCGGTGGAAATTCGCACCTAGAACAAATAAAAAAAAAGTCTTCATGATCTTCAATGGTATATCTAGTAAAATACGTACGGAATTTTTGAAATATTGATATTTGATTAGTTGCGGACCATTTCAATAAGTGTTCATTTTTTACCTAAAAAAAAGTGACGTATTTTGGCAATATAAAATCGGCAAAGCAACGTATCAAAAATTCCATACGTATTTTACTTCGAAATGTTGTTTTGAATGTACTATATAAAAATTCGAGTGAAAATATTAAAAATTGTTTGAGTTATACTGCTTGCCGCGATAAAAAAGTGTTTCGAGAAAAACGTTTAGTATTATAAATACCGTTTCGGAGTCGCCCGCCTCGCTCGGTATATTGCTCGGAATTTCGATGAAAAAAATTAGTTTCACGTATAAAACTTTTTTCTTCGTATTCTAAAGAGTTCAAAGGATTTTTTAAGCTAAAAAATTTGTTGATTTTTTCAAAATTTTACAGTGGTGTAAACCCTTAAAGTAACTTTACTTCTTTTAAGGATACGTGCAAAAGCAATGTATTAATAGTACATTACGATACAAGTGCGCTAAGTAAGTGATTCGCGCACGAGCGGAGTTGGCGCCCAAGCGTAGCAAGGGTGCCATAGACTCGAGTGCGGGGATCACCTACGCGCACGCGTATCGTATACCATTTTTTCTAACGTGTGAACCAAGTGCTTACTTAGCATCAGGCCTGTGCAACTAACGCAAACGGAACGACTCCTTAATGCCCACCTGATTCGCCGTGGTGGCGCTAGTGATAATGGTCTGCCCCGTCTATGTACCACACGTCGATGCCGCCGGGCCGGGGCTCCGGTACACAATACACGCATGTTTACGCCGTGTTATTACATTTGTTTTATTAGGTTAAAATTATTCATTTTATATGTTTCAAATTTGTTCTTGGTGTTAAGGGTGTAAGCATGTTTATATGTATTATTGTAAGGGTATGTATATGTAATAAAAGGAAGTTTTGCAGTGTCAACAACTGCAGAGAGTATGTCAATATTTCATTTCTGTTCTTGTTCAATCTAAACGAAATATATGTATAATTTATAAACATAAAAGCTGAAATGATTTGTATTTAAAAAACTGAAATACATGAGTAATGTTATATAATTATAATAATTACATTACATATCAACAAATCCATCCATTAAAAAAAAAAACAAATTTTCGTAAGTAATTTTCATAAAGTAATGAAGTTGGTATGTGAAGAATATAAAAACAATACAAAATATATTTTCTGTGCAAAGAGTTCTATGTACATTTAAAAACTTATAAATCACTGCAAGATTACTGCACACGAGACACTAGTTGAAATCTGTTCATATATAATTACTAAAAATCTGAAAACTCCGTTTGTGCCGTTTCTTTTTCACTTTTCCACTGCACGTTGTTACTCTCGATTTGAAATAATAAAAGCGGCGGGAATCTGAAGACCGCGGAAACTCAAATTTAAATCGTCCTTCGCGCTGCGCAGTTTCCAAGGAATGGTGGAACGACGCGTCGGAGGGGGCTCACCTATCATTGTCAGTGGCGCCCTCATTCACCGCTAGGTGGGCGCGAAGGGAGACACTATCTGCCAAGTATAGATGTATTTGAGATGCATACGCCTGCTTAGCACACTGTTTTCTGTGCAATTTAGAACATTCGTGCATCGTGCGCTAAGTAGTTACTCCAGAGCCCCCCTTGCACTTCTCGGCAACGAGGGATTGGATCACATCCCTACTCTCTTCGCCATGCAACCGGGTCCTCCCCATCAGCGGCAGCCAGACGGCACCTGAAGGCCGCGAACGCTTCCGGTGTCGAGACGACTCCTTCCACGTTCCAGCCCTCAGCAGAACGGGCAGGGATGCCCATGCCATCCAAGTCCCGGCGAGCGTCGTAAAACGGACACTGGCACGGGACATGGATCCAATCTTCGGCCCCAAGCTGGCAATCGCAAGCGGGCGACTCCGCAAGTCCCCTCCTATGAAGGAACTAGCGGAGCGAGCCATGGCCCGTCAGAAGGAATCCGGTGTTAAGCCCGAAATCGAGATGCCGAAGTTCGGCAACCCGACTAGGCTCAGGGAAGAAGCATCGGGTCGTAGATCCTTTGCCGCAACCCTGCCACCGGTCCTTCCAACGGGACCACAGTGCCTCTTTAACGCACCGCTTAGCGCGTTCCAGCTCGGCACCCTGAAGGGGGGCGAACCCCCCATCAGCCCCGACCTTGCGCGTTCCCGGCACGCCCACCGGATCGGGCAGCCCTTTGCGCGCGCAGTAGCCGAACTCCAGCAGCTGCACGTGAAGATCCCAGGGGAGAACCCCCGCGAGGACGGTCAACGCCTCCGTGGACACGGTCCGGCATACGGGTAACATGGCCAGCAGCACTGAACGCTGAACGCGATTCAGTGCCACTGCAGCCACCAGCTTCGCCCATACAGTCGCACCATACAGTCCACAGGAGGTGAAGACACCCTGGTAAAGAACCCTCACGGCACGCCGCCGGAGACCCCACTCCCTCCGCATGACCCGACGGAACTAGCCAACGAGCCGCGACAACTTCTCCCTCACCTGTTGAAGATGAGGTTTGAAGCTCAGTCGTTCCCCCAGCATGATGCCGAGGTACTTGACCAAGGTAGCGTACTCGATAGCCCGCCCATCGAGCATGACGCGAGGGTAACGTCTCGACAGCCGTCCCTTAAGGAGCATGCAGACGGTTTTGTGGAGAGATATCTCCACCCCCGCTCGCACGCCCCATTCAGCGACAGCTGCCAAGCCCACCCCCGCGCGGATCTCCAGCTCGTGCCGGCTATCCGTGCTGGTTATGAGGAGATCATCGGCAAAAGCCACGACCTCCTCCCCACGACCACTAAGAGTCCGCAGGAGACGGTCGATAGCCAGGTTCCAAAAAATGGGACCCGACATCGACCCCTGCGGACATCCCCGCACAACCGACACATCCGCTCGGCTATACCCGGCGGACATACCGGCCCATCTGTCCCTGAAGAAGTCTGTCCAGAGCGGAAGCTCCGGACAGCGGGCCTCCCGGAGTATCCCGAGGATCGTGTCCCAGCGGAGATGGTCGAAGGCCCCCTTGAAGTCGATAAATGTCCCAAGGACATAGCCACCCGGGGACGATCGAACCACCCCCATGGCTGTAAGCCACGCGTCCTCGGTGGACCTTCCCGCGCGGAAGGCGAACTGCCGCCCCGAAAGGGCATGCGCGGCGCGTTCCTCCAGCCGCAGGACAAGGACCTTCTCCAGGAGTTTCCCCAGGACTGACAGCAAGCTGATGGGTCGGTATGAACCGACCTCGTCAGTCGGCCTGCCAGGGCCCTTCAAGATGGCTACCACCCGGGCCCTCTTCCACTGGGGTGGGAACACCCCAGTTTGGAGACACCCGTTTAGCAGCGCCACCAAAAGGACCGGGAGTGCCCGCGCAAAGGCCCAGAGCATCACTACCGTGATGCCATCCGGACCCGGGGCCCTCCTCGGCTTCATCCTGGCAAGCGCCCGGTTAGCCTCACAGATGGTGATCGGTGCAGGGGGTACCCCCCCCCTCACCTTCATCCTTCAGCGCCACCTTCACCTCACAGATCAGGGCCTTCAGTTGCCTGTCAGCCCGCCTGTAGGCGATTCGGAGTCGGTCTAGCTCGTCCGGTAGGGTCGACCGCGAGCGTGCCCGCTGCCAGGATCTCCTCCTCTGACGCGCTTCTCGCCTGGCGGCCGCCAAATCGGCGTTCCACCAGGCGATCTTTTTTCTCGCCCTCGGTCGCACCGCCTTCAGGGCCCGGTCGTTTACCCCTTGGATAAGGGTTGTCACGACCTCGGCCCTGTCTGCATCGTCGGCGGCCAAGAACTCACCTATGTCGATCTCGGCAGAAGACCGTGCCAGTAGGCGCTCGTAATCGGCCCAGTCGGTACCGACCGTCGACCACGAGAACCTCTCGACAGGCTCCGTCACCGCGCCCTCCCCCTCCAGGAGTATGGTCATCGCGTTGTGGTCGGACAGACTAACGTCCTCGTGGACGGTCCACCCGGCCCTCCAACGCGACGATCCCTCCCTGAAGAGGGTGACATCGATGTCGGACCTACCCGTCGAGCCGGCGTAGGTGAACACGGGGTTAGGACGATTGAGGACCTCGGCGTCTTGGGAGTCGAGGAATTCCTCAAATATACGTCCACGCCTCGCATTCTCCCGCCCCGGCCTGACCCCCTTTGAGTGCCACCTATATGAAACCGCATTGGCATCCAACCCGATCAGGACCGAGCCCGCCGTTCGCGCCAGCAGCTCTTCCAAGTAGAGCAGCTGACCGGCTGGGTCGGCCCTGGGCGGGCAGTAAACGGACGAGACATTCATCTCGTCCATGCCTCCGCGGATCCACACGGCGACACCGGCTTCGCCAGTGGCCGGCAGGACCATCGCATCCAGGGACGCGTTGGAGACCACGATAGCGGCCCTCCGGTCCCCGCTCCTGAAGGTCCTCATCCAGGCCGGCAGGCCCACGACCAGGCCCGACCGTCCCAGATAAGGCTCCTGCAGGAGAGCGACGTCATACCAACCCTCGACCAGGGTTACTCCCAGGTCGACCATCACAGGGTATTCCCCGTGGCAGTTCAGCTGGAGGACTTTGAGCTTGCGCTCTCCATCCCCCAGCCTCGACCGCTCACGGTTGGACCCTGCCATGACCAGGCCTGGTACCTAGCCGCTCGCGGAAAAACGGACAGGCCCCGCTGGGTGCAGCGTGGCCCGCCGTGGTACGGCCCGCCCGTACGCAATTCGCGCACCGGGCAGGCCCCTGCGCCTGTGGGCACTGCGACCGGGAGTGACCCTCTTCGGCGCAATGCCCACACGTCTCCCTTCTGGCCCTGCAAAACCGGGAGATGTGCCCGTACCCTTGGCACTTGAAGCACCGGGTAATGGGCACATAATCCCGGAAGTTGAGGGCCATCCAGCCGAGGAAGACCTTACCGGCCTTCCTCAGCATCTCCCTAACTCTCGGGGTTACCCCCAGCACCCACGGGGATTCAGCCCCAGGCGGGCCAATCTTTCGACTGACCCGGACCTCCCGGTCGAACTCCTCCCGGGACAGAGTCCGAAGATTCTGTCTCCGGAGGGCCGACAGGAGGCCAGCCTCCCCCATGGTGCCGGGCACCCCGAAAACGATTATCTCAGGGCGGGGGGGCTCAGGCTCTTCAGCCCTCAGCCCTCCCTCCGCCCCGAGTCCCGCAACCATCGCTTTGAGCCGGGCCGCGTCTTCCGCGCACCCGGTCTCAACTAGCACGCCTCCGCGCCCGGTCCCCAGGACGTTCCTTACGGAAATAGTCGCCGGGTCGACCAGGCGCTGGAGGCGCTCTTTCGTTTGGGCGGAGGTGGCTTGCGTGCCGTCCCCCCGCCCCACTGGCATTATGGCGACCGCATTTCGGAGCGGCCGCCGTTTCGGTGCCTTCGGCGCCCGCGGTCCAACGGGTCCGGCTGGACCCGGCTCCGCTTGGCGCCGAGGCTGCGCAGGCGGCTGCGGCGCTGGGGGCGGGCACTTCCGGGGGGGAGGCCCCCGGTTAGCCACGCCCTGTCGCACCACAGCCGCGTACGACCCGGACCCCCGAGGGGGACCGGGTGGTGGCTTCTCTACCGGTCGCGGTTGCCCGCTCGCCATTCCAGCCTGGAGCGACACGACCTCCCCGAGCGTTTGCTCGAGGAGCAAACGGAGCTCCCCAAGCCGCTCGAGGACGGTATTCGCGTCGCTCCGGCTGAAGCGGCTCCCAGGCGAGAGGAGGAAGGCTCGGAGATCCTTTTCAATCCCCGCAGCCCTCCCCATCGCCGCGACCGGGTCGACGGCTACGGGTCGGAGGGGCTCGGCTCCGCTAAGCGGTCTCGGCACCCCCTTCCCGCCCCTTTTCTTCTTCTTTTTCCCCCCTTTGGGGGGGGCTTGCCTCTCCCGAGGGAGGGCCCCCATCGCCAACGGGTGCCTCGGCACCCATGCAAGTTGGGGTCTTGGTGCCCATGCACGTTGGCGCAATAGCGCCCATGCACGTCGGCACCCCGACCCCCATGCACTTTGGTGCCTCGGCACCATCCCCATGCAATCCCGAGGGCAGCAGGGTCACGACATCCAACTCCATGTCGGAGTCTGCAGACCCTGCCGCCTCGGCCTCAACGCAGGCCCTTTTCGTGGACGCCACCACGACGCCCACCACGTCGGACTCGCTCCGCCGCTTAGGGCGGAAGATCGTCCGAGGCGTGGACGGGACGCTCGAGGCAGCGATCCCCGAGGGGCCCGCAACCGCCTCGCATGCAACAATGCGGGGGCCAGCCTTGGCCCCCACACTCCGTTTGGCTCGCGATGCTGTCTGCCATCTGGCAGACAGCGCCGCGTCTGTGGCTCGCCTGTTCTCTTCGCCCTGGTGGGCGGCGCTACGTCTCTGCCGGGGGGCAATGCCTCCCGGCCCCTCATCGCCGCTCGCGAGCGGGCTCCCCCCCCTGCTGGGGGGCAAGTCCGCCCGCAGGGCGTCCTCGCCAACAAACCCCTTTCCCTTATCCCCATCCCCTAACCCCCCTGCGGAAAAGTCATCTCCCATACGTTATGGCCTTACGATTCGTCCTCGCGTCCCCGCGGCCCTACTCTGACCCCACACGAGGGGCACCCGGCAGTGGCCTGCAAGCAGGCGGCTACCGGGCGGCGGGGTACGTCCGGATATAGACCAAGGGTCCGGGCGGGCGCCGAAGCACAGGCCCTCTCGCGGGTCCCCGGCCCGCAAAAACCGGTTCCCCGCTCTGGAGAAGCCCGCACCGGCCCCACACCATCCCCCGGGTCTCCCCCAAGCCTCCATCCCCCGCCACCCCAGAACCACCCCGACCCCTGCGCGGCCAACCGCAACAGGGGGGCCCTGCGCGGCCAACCGCACAGGGAGCCGGGAAGGAACCAGGGAGGAGGGGAGCTTCTGACCATGCCCGATTGATCCCAGGCGGGGTCCGCTCCCAGGACCGCCCGTCACATCGGCAGAATCAGGGGCCAAAGACATGTGTTGGTCCACGCATCCCGCAGGATGCGCTTCCCTCAATGCCCAGGACACCCTTCTCCCGCCTTCTCGGGATGCCGCGCACGGGCAAACACGCGGGCCGACGCCCATGCCGACATTCAGGGTGAAGCCCACACCACGTGAGCGCGCTGCACTTGGCCAGTCCCTCCCCGTCGGCCTTCCCGGCATGGTCGAACCTACCGGTGCAGCCCGAACGGTTCATCGGAAACCAGAGCCCCCCCACCACGTCAAGGTGGCAGCACTTTGGGGGGGGGGGGTATTGCCAACAGCGATACTTCTACATCTTCTCATAAATTTGGTTCCATCTGCAGTCGCTTTGATACGAGCCTCACTGGCTTTATAATCTATAAGACGCTCTTTTTCCGCCAAATCGCTGGAAACCTAAATGTTTGTGTTTTGTAGCGCCTTCCTTTTCGAAGAAAGAATTTTAGACTTGATGTCTTCAGACGCCAGTTCAACCATCACCGTCAAAGGATTGGAACGAATTACAGAGACCGCCGTAGCTGCTGTAACGTGGCAAAACACGTTACAGGGCTATCTGCCACGAGACTCACAACGGGGATAACTTAAGGGGGGACTGGTCTTGAAGAACCGCTAATATTTCGTAGGGGTGCGATTTCCGAAATGATCTCATCACCTTATAGGGGGGACTGCTCCGAAGAAGCGGTAGTATTTATTTTGGTGATGACGTCATTCGGCTCTTTTTGAATTTTGTTACGAATCTGCCGGGAGGCTTTTATCCAAGGGGAAATGTTGCCATTATAGGGGGGACTGCTCCGAAGAAGCGCTAATTTTTTATATGGCAACACATTAGGATTCATATTTGTTATGAATCTGCTGGGAGGCTTTTATCCAAGGGGAAATGTTGCCATTATAGGGGGGACTGCTCCGAAGAAGCGCTAATTTTTAATATGACAACAATTGAGACATAGAATTCGTGGTTTAGGAATTAATATTTGGTAATAATAAAGGTAGCTATAATTCGGGGTATTATTCAGTATTTAATTTTATTGCATGCGATCAATATTTCAGGCGTAAACATGACTTTTCTATTTGCTTTGTTTTGGAAGTCGGCTCAAGGACGGCCTTGTTGTCGATTTCGAGAGGTACGAGACCTGAACATCCAGGGTATATCGTCAAGCACGCTGCTTATTGCGGCGTGCAGGGGGGAACGACGCCTGGAGATTCTGGAATGTTCGCGAAGGAGAGGGTACGCGAGGGCGAGGTGCCGAAACTTCGCGAACATTCGAGAAGGATGAGAAGAGAGTACCGGGAGGGGACGGCCAGTCGCGTGTGTCTGTACGGGCCGCGGGGCTCTCCCTACCATCACGATCGCGGTAGAGAGGTGGAAAAACGGCGGCCGTCGCGGCGTGATTCCAACCGACGCGTCGGATCGCCAGTCCGTAGCAGTCTGTAGCAGTCCGTAGCAGTCTGCAGGAGAGAGTAGGAGTCTGCAGCAGTCCGTGGAAGGTTGAATAGTCCGCTGGTAGCAGCCCTGGATCCGAGAGGTACGCCTGGTCATCAAAAGGTACCAACAGCCCTGAGCGCAAATAGTTTCGGCTACGAAGTCTTTCCGTACGCCAATAGTTTGATTCTTTGTGCTCACGGCTGTTTAAATAAAATGCGTTTTTCCGATTGTCCGTTGCCGTTTCGCGAGTGAGAGTGGAAGTGAAAGTGAAAAACGCGAATCGCCTTCGGTTATCTGAGTCGGGTTTTCGGTTCGTATCGTGCTTCGGTTAACTTCTGCTTTGGTCGCGAATTTCTCTAGGGTTATCATCCGGGAATCTTTCTTTCGCGGAGAATATCTTGATTAGATCCTTTAACGCGACTGTGGTTATCTCTCGTTGTTTTATTCGGCATACTCGGGAAAAATATGGTTATCTTACGCTTTTGTTTGTTCTCGTTACTTTCGGAAAGACGAAGCCCAAAAGCCACGCGCGTCGGTATGGTTAACTATCGGAAACGTGATCGAAGACCGTTCTCTTAAAATTCTGTGAGATGCTTCGGTAAGAGGATAACTTCGTCCTTTCGAGGACTTCAGGAAAAAGCCGTCATTTGGTTATTTTGGGTGATCGTTCGGTATCCGGAAGAAATAACTAGCGGTTCGGGCGAACGTAAGATCGAATCTAGTGTGGTTACCTTTATCGTCTCAAAAGTCCGTGTCCGGTGATCGGAAATAAAGACGGTAACGAAAACGGGAATACGACGCGTGAAAAGCAAACTCCGCCGAACGTGATGATTTGTGACGTCACACCGCGACGCCGACAAGATGGCCGCCGGTTCCGATCCGCGGTCCGCGACGTGATCTCCAGTTGGCTTGGCGAGCCGTTAACTAGCATGGTCGACGTTCTAAATTTATAGAGTGGCTTCTTATGATCGGAAACGCAAGCTCGTTAATTTTACCTTGGTTCGCTGGATCGCTCTTGAGAGCGATCGTACCTCGAACTTCCTGGTTATCTTTTCACTCTGTTAGAGTGAACACTGTGGTTATCTGTTATCTTGCCCCTCTTGTGAGGTGGCGCTATCTTATGAATTAACGAGCGGACTTTTTGTGCAATAAGAAGGTTTTTCTCGGGTAATACTCCTGCCGATCTGTCGGTAAGAAAAGGACCATGCGTGCGATGCTAACTGGACCGGGCCCTCCGCGCGGTTAAGTTACCTAGATTGCTGACTCACGAGCAATCTGGTGGGGCCAAGGCTATCTCGCACTGTCGGAAGGTAGTGCCGTGTTTTTGTTATGTTTTTGTACGTGAGGATAACTGTCTCTACGGAGACACTAAAATTGTTGCGTATAAGTGTGAGTGCGTTAACTTGAATAGCAGTGTCCGCGGTAAACGATAGCGTCCGGGTAATCCGTTTTAATTTAGTAACGAAAGTGTAGATAGTTAGATTAGGGAATTCGGGAAGTAATAGGTCTGTAATTCGCGCGGTCAGTTTGAGTGGGTTTCGGGTGACGTAACCCACGCAGGGTCACGGAATCGCGAGTAGAAGATGACGTCCGTGATTTGGGGCGCTAGAGAGGGCGCGATGAACGTGGTGAACCGATCTCGTCGGCCGTGGTCGCGTAGTCTATAGTCTGCGCCAGAGAATACCGACCTCTCCCTTGCCGAGCCGGGAACTCGGGGCTGAGCTCGCGGGCACACCAG
Organism: Trichopria drosophilae; assembly: GCA_030407085.1. Classification (NCBI taxonomy): domain Eukaryota; kingdom Metazoa; phylum Arthropoda; class Insecta; order Hymenoptera; family Diapriidae; genus Trichopria; species Trichopria drosophilae. The sequence goes on from CM059587.1 coordinate 70,347,710, forward strand.
CACGTGCGGCGCGCCCATAAATTTGTCGAGCTTCGGCTCGGCTGGCGCCCTCTCTTACCATCCGGCGCACCGTGCGCAAATTTGTGGCCCCCCGGAAAGTTCGGTTTTTTGCAGGCGGCCACGACCGACGACGACGGACGGGTGGAGGCGTAGATGAAGCGAGAGGGGGTGGGGGTCCCACTGCATTTTGTAGCGAAAAATTGTTTGCGAGTGGAGTTTTGACCTCTTGCCCAACAGAACTGACGGGTTGTTGCAGGCCAGTAATAATAATATTTTTTTTTCGTTTAAGCTGTTTTTCAAGTTGCTCTACTCGATTTTTGAGCTTTTGGTTACAGGTGGTGTTTTCTTTGATCTTTTTTTTTCCGAGGTCAAGAATGCGATTCTTTTATTAATTTGGCACATCACTCAACAGATTTTGGCATACCCGCTGAGTGGAATTATTTTCCAACTGCTCATGGCAAGGGTCCTAGTGATGGACTTGGCGGTTTAATAAAACGACTAGCCAGACTTGCGAGCCTGAGAATGACGACAAACCACATGTTGGATGCCAAAGATTTGTTTGAGTGGTGTCAAACTAATATACCTAACGTAAAATTTGTTTATTGTACGTTGGAGGATTGTGCCTCTTGTGAAACAAAGTTATGCGCTCGATTTGTTCAATCAAAAAGTGTGAAAGTTACGATGAGTTTTCACTGTGTCCTCCCCACAAATTCAACTGACTTCCTAATTTTAAAAAAAACTAGCTATTGCCAGACGTCTAAAAAAATTCGCATAACACAGTAGAAAATTTAAAAAACTTATTTCTGCTACAGGGAAATACATTTTAATAATGTGATCTTCTTATATTGTTAAATTAGTTAAATAAAATATTCATTATTGTTACCATTTAATGCGATATTTCAATTGGGAAACCAAGAAACGAAAAGATCACTTGAGTGCCCCCATCTTCAATCCGCCATTTTGAATTTTGAAAATTTGACATCGGGTTCGTAATCAGCGACCCCAAAAACACCCGAGTAATAAATTTAGTTCAAATAGAGGCATTTTTTAATTATTTGTCCGGCATATTAGATCCGCCATTTTGAATTTTGAAAATTTGACATCGGATTCGTAATCAGCGACCCCGAAAACACCTGAGTAATAAATTTTGTTCAAATCGAGGCATTTTTAAAATTTTTGTCCGCCATATTGGACCCGCCATTTTGAATTTGGTAAAACTAATGCCAGGTTTGTGATCAGCGACCTTAAAAACCCCCGAATAACGTATTTAACTGAATTGTATAATAGAAAAGTGCGCGACTGAAAGGATCAATGATGATATCGGTGGAGGGGGGATTTTGTTTTTTTCTTGAAAGTTGGGGGGGAAACTAGCATTTTGATGTTAAAAAATTAAATTGTGGAAAAAACTTGGGGAACAAGGTCAAATCGCGGTTTAAGACAACAAAGTGAGATTTGACCTTGAAAAACTCCTTGAAATGAAATAAATGATTTTTTTTTCAAAAAATTCCGAGTTTTTCCAACAAAAATGCTGCTTTGTATTTTTTCTAATTTTCTTTTTCTATCGCTGGCAGTCGATTAATGAATTTTCAATGAAAATCACACAAGTCCGTGTATCTCGAAAAATGTTTGAGATAGAGGGATATGCTACTAGGATTAGACGCTTTTCATCGAGTACTAAAATATATAAAAAGTTGGTAGAAATCTGGGAGATGAGGCAAAATGACTGGACGGCCGTCCGTGGAATGTCCCATATACAACATATACGATTTCTTAAATAAACATGGTAGCTGAGAATAAAATAGTATTTGTAAATGCCAATATGGAAAAATTGTTGACTAATATTTATATAAAAATCACAAAGAATTATTTACGTGTGCATTTTTAACAGACATACGCAAAGATTGCAGAATCTTAAATTACATTGTCTGTACTAACGGTAACATGTCATAAGTTATAAAATAATTCTTACTATCATACGAATTTAAATAGAAAATTCACACTTTTGTTCTACCTATTCTGTCCTTTGCTTTGTTATTTGAGCAAAAAATACTCGTTGCGTGTGCAGAAATAACAAAATTTTAAATAATTACACGTACATACCTTCGTCAACCCAGTGCCTTCTTGTTCTCTTGTTTACATACTCGCAGTTGTTTACATTCCAGCGTCTCCTGAACAAGATACTTCGTAACGAGGTGCTGAAGAACACAGAGGAACACTGAGGAGAATACAGATCACACACGTTTTGTCTGAAATATCCGAATCTCAAAATATGCTCTTGATTCGTCTTCCTCGCGATTTAACTGGATTTGATACTACACCCAGCGAATTCAATTCGCACGGGGAATTACCTCGGATTTCTCTGTTTCTCACATTAAGATATGTAGGTAAAAACAAGGACGTCTGCGGGTTTCCCCGTGCGAATTAAATTCGTTGGGTGTAGGAACGACAATGCGCGCCCGTCCATTGATAACTCTATACAAAATCCATAGATGGCGTGGCTAGTTGTATTACCGACAGGGCTGTACAATGACGCGTCAAACGTAGTTTTATACACAACCGTTCCTAATCTTGCGTTATGAAATCTTTTTACAAATAGGCTACTAAATAAATGATAATTTTTAAATGATGTGTTACAGGCTTCCATACAGAATCTGCATTCGCATGCTCTATTTTAAAACTTAATCGGTAAATAAAATATCTTAAACATCCGGCCCGTCAAGGAATCGACCATCGCGAATTCGATAACTTCGCAGTATAGGGAATATCGTTTAGAAGAAAGCTGATATATTTTGTGTAAGGTACACCCCTATGTGCGCCGAGATTATTATGAACAACCGTCGCTCATCCGGTGGACACGATTAAGCCAGTTAGTTATTATTACCGATTGCTATACCGAGAAACCGATAGATAAATTAGCTACTCGCAGGGACTTTATCCGTGTAGTCTTATTTAAATATGGTACAACAGTGAGGGACTAAAACAGTAATTGTTGTAAGAATAAGAATTATATTATTTTATTTATTACTTCTTGTAACGTTGTTACCCAACGGTAACGGGTTTAACCCAAACTTGGTGTCAGTCCCCACAGAAGAATCGACTCAGTATCCACCAAGTACCGCCGTCGCCAGTCCCAAAAGTAATCCTTGAGTATTTCCTAAAACGAATCCCTGCGCGCACGATCCCGAAACCCCTTCGCCCATCCCGCTCCCGACATTGTTTTCCCCAGCACGTTTTGTTTAACACGCGTACATCGACGATCGCCATCGAGGGATCGTCACACGCGTTGCCCATACTCGCACTCGCCCGAGAATTGAAAGCAGCCATTGTGTATATCGCGGAACTTGTAACTGGCTCGCGTCGCCATGACAGCCTCGACTGTCTTCCTGTGCGCGCGCAGCCGCGCAGTTTATTCCACGCGCATATACGTCATCAACGCAGTAGACCACTTCGGTGTACTGCTCATATTAACGTTGCGCACTATCCCTAATTCGGTGCTTGCGCAATAATCATGGCAGCACTATCGGGATGCGCATTAGCACAGACCTGCGCAGTTGCCACTTCGGCTCTCCTGCATTATGTTTTCCCCCCATTTTTGACATATCGAATCGAAACTCCCATGAAGGAGATGTCGCCACAGTAGCTCGACTACAGCGCTCACCCGCGCATTATCCTTCTCTGTCCCTTGAGTAAGATACCCACTACCTGTCCTTACCCCCACCCTTCCTGGTACCCTTTGCGCATCGACGACCTTATCTCCCTCTATACAACAAGTGCCCTCTATAGTTTCCCGCCCCTTACCAAACGATCCAATTCCCTTTTTTTATTGGTCCCTTTTAAAAACTCCCCCCCCCCTTGATGGCGCGGTGGTATCAGTCGCAAGAAAGAAGAGTTCCGGCCCAACGACCAAGGACACTTACTTGATTGTATCAGAAGCCCTCGGGTGTAATCCGTTAGCGAATAAAAATTTGTTGCGAATTGTTAAAGAATTGCGATATTAGACATTAAAATTGTTATATAGTTTATCGGCGTGTTACAGTTGTTATTGTTAAGTTTGGCGTATACCGGATATCTTTTCCAGGAAACGGAGTACTCCAACCCCTCGTGGGAGCGGCCACTACTGTAAGTAGATAGGAAAGTGTATTATTTTTTTTCCCCTCTTTTCTCGTGCCCTTCAGGCAATCATTAAGAAGCCGGATTGCGTCGGCAGAATCCGCGATAACCTAATATTTATATTTTTGCGTGCGGCCATTCTGGCAATTCACACACACACACGCACACACACACACACACACACACACACACACACGCACGCACGCACGCACGCACGCACGCACGCACGCACGCACGCACACACACACACACACACCGCTATACCGTCTTCTTATAGCAATTTGCAGATAATATGAATTCCGAATTTTATCGCAGATAACTTCACTTCTGTCGTCTGTAATATGAGACACATACTTTAACGTATTTTTTCCCGTAGAATTCAGAAAAAATCATTAGTATATTTAAAAATAGCACTCGTTTAGAGTATAATTTAGTTGTGATTATATCGGCACAATACAATTTGAGAAATAAAAGAAAATATAAAGTGCAAAAAATAATTAATAAGTAAAAAATTCTTTTTAAAAGCCACGTTTTTATAAATGGACTAAAAAGGATAAAATAATTTTTCCCATCCACACAGGTCACTAATGCCATGCATGCCCGCCGAAGTCTTGCTGGTTCCTTCTAACGGGCGCGTCCCCATGTGGCGGATCGGGGAATGCTGGTAAAAGGTATCGGAGAAATAAAATACCCGACGCGGACCAAAGAACTAGCTAGGGGAAGGAACCCCGAATAAGAAACCAAGTATGGAAGATCAGCTGCAGATAAAAGCTTACGGTGCAGGGGTCGGATCCCCAGTACCGGCGTCGGGTACGAGTGAGCAAGCGGGCTCTCCGGCGTCGTTATCAGGCAACCGCAGTGTTGTTGGGGTTGGTCACTCGGCCCCAACAGCATTAAATGCTACAAGTGACATTCTGTCAGGAAAGGCGCAGGAGACTGCAAGTTTCGAGCGCCTAGGAGAAAAACTCCAACTCCTTGTGGAATTCATCCAGGAAAAGAAAAATCTCCACAAGGAGCTCAAGAATATGGCCAAAGGCACACTGCGTGCGGAAGACCAGGACTGGGTTACGGTGGTCAGAAACGGCCTAAAGAAGAAGGCGAAGCAGCTGCAGCAACAACAACCGCAACAGCACCAGCAGCAACAACATCCGCAGCAGCAACAGCAGCAACAACGACGGCAGCAGCAGCAGCAGCAGCAGCAGCAGCAGGGAACGGATGTCGGCAAGGGACACAGGGGGAAGCCGGAATCAAAAGCCGGCCTTCGACCCTTCCGCCCCGATGCCATCAAGATCAAGGCAGCGGACGGTGCGTCATATGTCGACATCCTGAAAACCATAAAAGCTGCGCCAGAACTGCAACAGTTAGGAGAAAGGGTGACCGCCATCAGGCGGACGAAAGCAGGCGAACTGCTCATAGAGCTTGCAACGCCTGGCGTGTGCACCCAAGAGCTCCAAGCAGCGGCCACGTCCATCCTAAAAGGGACAGCTGTCGTACAGGCACTGTCCCATAAGGAAGCCATCACCATCAAGGACATGGACGAGGCCACAACTCGGGAGGAGGTGGCACAGGCCATCATTGAGATGACTTCACCGGAAGCAGTGACCCCTGAGAATATCAAGCTCAGGGGAGCATATAGCGGAACCCAGGCGGCCAATATCTTGCTTCCCGTCGCAGTAGCAAACACACTGCTGCAAAAGGGGAAGATTAAAATTGGCTGGGTTAATTGCCGGGTTCGACTGCGCGAGGGACCCCCACGCTGTTACAGGTGCCACGAGAGCGGACATCTGGCAAGGGGTTGTAAGAGCGCGGTCGATCGCTCGGCGCAGTGCTTCCGGTGTGGCAAGGAGGGCCACAAGATTGAGGACTGCGTAGCCAAACATCGGGCAACGCAGGAGGTTGGAGCACAGACCAACAATGGCTAAGGTGCTCCAAATAAACCTCAATCACTGTGCGGTGGCCCAGGACCTGATGTTTCAACTGGTCAAGGAGGAGAAGGCCGATATCGCCGTCATCAGCGAGGCTTACCGGGACCTTTGTAAACCGAGCTGGGTGAAAGATTCCACCAGCAAGGCGGCCATCTGGGTGTGCGGGAATCTCCACATATCCAATAAGATGTCCGACCCCCTGCCCAGCTTCACGTGGGTGGAGGTGGCTGGTATAAGACTATACAGTTGCTACCTCCCTCCCAGTCTTACCATCGACGAGTTCCAAGGATCCCTGGAGGCCATCGTCGCCAGTGCAAGAACCTCCCGACTCCCGTTAGCGATCGGGGGGGACTTCAATGCATGGGCGACGGAATGGGGTAGCGCGAAGACCAACCATCGAGGATATGCCCTCATTGAGGCCTTCTCGTTACTGGAGTTGGAGATTGCTAACACGGGGGGAAAGCCGACCTACTCCAAGGCCGGCAAGTCCTCCGTAGTCGACCTGACCTTCGTCGACCCAAAATTAATGGGGGACGGGTTGGGCTGGAAAGTTAGCGACCGATACACGGGCAGTGACCATCAAGCCTTGGTGTACCAGCTCCAACTGACCGGCAGACCAGTAGGAAAGGTGCAGAGCGCAAGCAAAGAGAGATGGGCATCGGCCACCTTCGATCGGGAAATGTTCCTCTACAGCTTGGAACAGACGGAGGTGGAGGGAACAGCAGAGGAGAGAGCCCGATGCCTCTCCCGAGCCATAACAGCGGCTTGCGATGCCTCTATGGCCGTGAAGACAAATCCTCGCGGCCGACCCCCAGTTTACTGGTGGAACGAGGAAATCGCAAATATCCGCCGAGAGTGCCTTCGGGCTCGAAGGCTGCACCAGAGAGCAATCCATAAGCCCCGGTACTACCAACTGGCCGCGGACTATGAAAGAAAGAAAAAGAGGCTCAAGATTGCCATCAAAGCCGCAAAAAGAAAGTGCTGGCAAGACTTTTGTGAGGAGGTGGACCGCGATCCCTGGGGGCGACCGTATAAAACGGTCATGAATAAGATCAAGCCCAGGGGACCCAACGCACCATCATGTCCATCCTTCCTTGGCAAAGTCGTCGGCCATTTATTCCCAGAACAGCGGGAACGGCCGATTGGCACTGGCCTGATGGCAATTGCTGGTGCAGCCGAGCTGCCAGATGTTACCGAAGCCGAAGTAATGATGGCTGCTAAGAAGATCTCCACCCGTAAGGCCCCGGGAATGGATGGGGTACCTGGAATGGCAGTGAAGATCGCAGCGCTGAATGTGCCAACCATCTTCACATTGACATTCAGTGCTTGCCTGAAGGAAGGATGCTTCCCGGCGCAGTGGAAGGAACAGAGGTTGGTGCTGCTGTCTAAGGGAAACAAACCCCCGGACGACCCATCCTCATTCCGACCGCTCTGCATGCTTGACATCTCCGGGAAGCTATATGAGAGGGTTATCTGTGCCAGACTGGAAGCAGCCATCGAAAATGCCGGAGGTCTTTCCGAAAACCAGTTCGGATTTCGGAAGGGGCGTTCAACCATCGATGCAATCAGCCGAGTGAAAGTAATAGCCACGGATGCCATCAGTGGCAGCCGAAACACCAGGTGCATGTGTGCCATCATTGCCCTGGATATACGGAACGCATTTAATTCGGCCAGGTGGGATTGCATCATGCAGGCACTCGAAGATCTGAAGGTGCCTCTCTACCTAAGAGAAGCCATCTCAAGCTACCTAACAGAACGAACCCTGTATTATGACACCGATGACGGCAGGCACTCCTACAACATCACGGGAGGCGTGCCACAGGGTTCGGTTCTGGGACCCTTGCTCTGGAACGTCTTATATGACGGACTGCTCAGGCAATCCCTTCCAGACGGGGTGTCCATGGTAGCTTTTGCAGACGACCTTGCACTAATCGTCGTCGCGAAGACCATCGACGAGGTGCAATTTAGCGGAGATGAAGCTATCGAGGTAGTAGCTAGGTGGTTGAGCAACCATGGGTTAGATCTGGCGGCTGAGAAGACGGAGGCGGTGCTCATCTCTCGAACGAAGAAAAGGGTATACGCCACCTTCACGGTGGAAGATAGGCAGATCGGGACGGTGGACACTATTAGATATCTTGGAGTCACTCTAGATGCGCGGCTGTCGTTCAAACAACACCTAATGAACGCAGGCGCAAAGGCTTCCAAAGTGGCTCGTACGCTCTCCAGCATCATGCCCAATATGGGGGGGCCGAAACAGCCGCGACGGTCCCTGCTTTCATCGGTAGTAAGCTCCGTTATCCTTTACGGGGCACCGATCTGGGTTGATGCCATGAACATCCATAAGAGCTACGGAGCCACCTGCCGGCGGGCTTATAGAACAGCCTCCCTAAGAGTGGCCCGTGCCTACCGTTCTGTATCGGACATCGCTCTCTCGGTGGTCGCGGGACTCCCTCCCATAGACCTTCTTGCTATGGAGAGGGCAGCAGTACACCGCGAAGGCAGGTGTATAAGGCAGGACATCGCCGACCAGGAGCCGAACCACGACAAATGGTCCATGAGGACCATAGAAGAGTGGCAAAAAAGATGGGATTCAGCGGAGTCGGGACGGTGGACCCACTGCGTCATCCCAGATGTAGCAAAATGGACGGGCAGACAACACGGATACACCACCTTTCATCTCACCCAGGTGCTCACCGGGCACGGCTGCTTTCGCAGCTACTTACATCATTTCCGCATTTACCAAAGTGCGGAGTGCCCGGCATGCCCTGCTGTCGACGAAGACGTGGCCCATGTCCTCTTCCACTGCCCGAGATTTGCAGCGGAACGGGAACAGTTCCGGATCTCGGTAGGAGGACCACTAACACCTGAGGGCATTGGGGAATGTCTGCTTGCCTCACAAGAGGGATGGGACGCGGTGGTCATAATCGCCACCTCCATCATCGATAGGCTGAATGCCATCAGAAGAGAAGAAGACGGAAGAGGCAACAACATCGCCCAGACTTGAAGAGCCAAAACATCGGCGGAGGGCCTACTGAGGCAAAGACTGCCCCCCTCGAAGTAATGCCTTGCGGCGGTTTCCGAGGGGGGAATCACAGTCTGAGCGGAGGTGGTTTTAGCGGGTGGGAGCCCCGCACTCCTGCTGGCACCGGCTGGCAGGGATGGCTGGTAGAGCGTTCCATCGTCGCTTCGGAAAAGAAAAAAAAACACACACACACACACACACACACGCACGCACGCACGCACGCACGCACGCACACACACGCACACACGCACACACACCGCTATACCGTCTTCTTATAGCAATTTGCAGATAATATGAATTCCGAATTTTATCGCAGATAACTTCACTTCTGTCGTTTGTAATATGAGACACATACTTTAACGTATTTTTTCCCGTAGAATTCAGAAAAAATCATTAGTATATTTAAAAATAGCACTCGTTTAGAGTATAATTTAGTTGTGATTATATCGGCACAATACAATTTAAGAAATAAAAGAAAATATAAAGTGCAAAAAATAATTAATAAGTAAAAAATTCTTTTTTATAAATGGACTAAAAAGGATAAAATAATTTTTCCCATCCACACAGGTCACTAATGCCATGCCGAAATAAATAATAATAATTTTTCATTTTATTAGGAAATAAAATATTTGTAAGACTTAAAATGCGCCCCACGTTTTCCATCAAGTCTTACAAACATTTTATTTCCTAATAAAATGAAAAATTATTGCGTATTTATTTCGTCATGGTATTAGTGACCTGTGTGGATGGGAAAAATTATTTTATCCTTTTTAGCCCATTTATAAAAACGTGGTTTTTAAAAAGAAGTTTTTATTTATTAATTATTTTCTGCATTTTAGTTTTAATAGGTCAAATTTTACAATCGATTTTAAACTATTACATTTATAAACAATCTGAAAAGAGCAGTTTCAAAATGAAAAGAATATGCAAATGGTTTTAGATGACAGGCTCCTCTGGTGGCTTACAACGTCCAGAATTGTTGAGAATCCGGATGAGGTTTTCTCACACCAGAATCCGTGAGCTGTTGCAGCACTTATATATATTATATTTATTTTATGACACTAATTCACTACTGGTCCACTTGCCGTCGTGGATGAGTATATATAGGCAAGGGAATTAATGACGTCAGTAGAGGACTTTTCCCGATTGCGAAAGGAAAACAAAGGACAAGCGCGACGGAGTTAGGGGGGAAAACGCCGGGCCCCCCGCTTTCAAACTTATTTTTTTTTTTTTCTTATAAAATTTGCTCAAAATGTTCTTAAAACTGATTGAAACTTGTAATAAACGGTAAAGGAATGCATTGTCATCTAATTTTAGGCTATCCTAAAAGTTTCAAGTCTCTAGCTCATCGGTAAGTTAGTTTAAAATCGATTACAAGATTTGCACCGGACAAACAGACAGACAGACAAGAATACGAGTTAATAAAAACGTGGTAATAAAATAATAATAATAAAAAATGGGGAGGGCAGGACAGAAATAAATATATAAAAGAAAAAAATGCAATTATATGCAAATAAAAAAATAGGGGGAGAGGAGGGCAGAAAAATTAAAGATAAAGTTGAAAATGAAAACAATAAATTAATAAAATGACGTTTCGACCCTTGATTCGGGTCTTCTTCAGAAAGGTTTCTTTTCATTTTAACTTTATTTTTAATATTTCTGCCCTTCCCTCCCCCCATTTTTTTATTTGCATATAATTGCATTTTTTTCTTTTATGTATTTATTTCTGTCCTGCCCTCCCCATTTTTTATATTTTATATTTTCTTTTATTTTTCAAATTTTATTGTGCCGATATAATCACAATTAAATTATACTCTAAATTAATTTATAACGGCCGAGAAATTTAGCTACTGAATAGCAATCGTTAATAAGAAAACGTAAAAAAACGACCGAAATCGGTGAAAATAAAGTTCTTTGCATTTTTCGGCATGGCGCACCAACAAGAAAAAGCTACAAAAATACATGAAAGTTGTATTTTTTTCCGCTCTACAAGATGAAAAAATAAAATTTTCCGTAACCTCTTTTGGTACTTAGTCAAAATCACGTAATAAATTAAAAATTTTTTTTTTTCAGGTTATGTTAACCACCAATTAGTTTTAAAAAAATTGCACTTAAAACTAGTTGCATGTTGTATACTCATGAATTTTTTCAAATTAATCTGGTTATTACAACGCTGGAAAAAAAATAAAACGTAAAAAAACCCTGTTTTTACGGCCCCGGGTGCCGAAAATAATATTTGGAGTCCAGGACCCGGTTTGACCTTACTTTTGTACCCTAAGAAACAAGTTTTCATATTAAAAAAAAAAAAAAAATTTAAGGGCATTTCACACCCTAAAACCGAGGATACCCTTTGTACATGTATTGACAAGCTATACTTCGCGGCGCAGATAACAATATTGTTGTTGTACTCGGTAGAAAAATATTTTGTTGTAACATGAAATCTGTGAAAATCTTGCAAGGATTGTTGTAGAGATTTCATTGCCATAAAACGTGGTTAAGGTCTTCTGTGGGGTAACCGCATTCACAGTGCGAATCGTTGGTAATCCCAAGACGAAGTAAAGAATCAGCTAACCCGTAATGATTGGCTCTGGATCTATTGACAGTGACTATGTAGGCCCTAGGAAGATTAAGACCATGGATATTTACAGTCGATACCATGGATATTTACAGTCGTCGAAGAATACATCAAAGTATTTACGGCCCTTAATGGTGCCCTGATGTGTTAAGGTGTTGTTAGCATTAAGGAAAAACTTATTCTCAAAACCCTCTTCGAGATGAGCATAAGGAACCAGTTGAGAACATATTGCTACCTCTGCCACGGCGGACTTAGCAAGTGTATCGGCGGTTTCGTTATCCAAAATGCCAGCGTGGGAGGGGGTTCAAACAAATTTTGGCGCATAGGAAGGGTTGTTGGCTACAATAAGGGAGTACATTTTTTTACACTGAAAAATAAAGGGATTCATTTTGACACCGATTTTTTTGCTGACTAGACTTTGAAGAGCACTTAAAGAGTCCGAGAGGATGACGGCATTTGGTATATTTTTTCGAGTATGAGATCTAGAGCATTAGCAATAGCAGCAATTCGGTCGCAAAAATAGATATTAACTTGTTGCAAGTTTAATATTTAATGAGGGGCAAAACACCGAGGAGCCCACAGGCTCACCGCCAATGACCTTGCTAACATCCGTGTAAATTGGGCAGCTACTGTCTCTACTTAAAAACTCTTTTAAAAAGTTATCGGAGTTAGCTGATTATCTAATTTTTTTCCCTAATTCTAAATTTACATTAATATTTACATAGATAACTTCATAATCATAATCATAGCAATAAGCGTTATATCTAACCTTTTTAATTATACTATTAGAGTACGCCATTATATTGCAAATGCTGAATCTGAATAATCTAGTTTTCATTGTTTTTTTTTAAATATATGCTATAGCGCTCACAATACATTTGCTAGTCAGGCAGCCCGAGTTTGACATAATTTTAGAGAGGTAGGTATCACATAGGTATTTCGTCCTGTCAACCAAAGGGCCTAATTTGGACTCCGCTTGAATGATATTAATGGGAGTAGAGATTCGATAACCTAAAGCAGTTCGAATCGCGTGGTTTTGTATTTTTTGTAGCTTCTCAGCAGTTGTGATCTTGCGTGGCCAGTATATGAAGCAACTATAGTCGAGTATCGACCAAATGAAACTTTTATTTTTTATAGCTTCTCAGCAGTTGTGATCTTGCGTGGCCAGTATATGAAACAATTATAGTTGAGTATAGACCGAATGAAACTTTTGTAGAAAATGACAAGCGTTTCGAGGTGGGATCGTCATCAAATACTACATAGGAATTTAATAATGTTTAAGGATTTTCTACATTTGGAAACAAGATGGTTAACTTGTAAATTAAATGACAGTTTCCAGTCAAAGTATATGCCTAGAAATTTGATAGATTCAGTAGTCTTTATTGTACACCCTTTAACTCTATATATATTATCTTATATAAATATCGCCTGCGAGGACCTGGTTCTTATTAAAGTGAAGAAGTTTGGTTTTCTCAGGGGCTAGCATATAATTCGTCGTTTACCGAATTTACTGCTTTTTCAATAGCATTTTTTGCCCAATTTTGCAGATTTGGATTTGACGTATAAACAAATGTTGTCTGCAAATTGCGAGATGCAAACCGACTTGTGTAAATTTTTTCGATCTTTCTAACATAAAACCCCCCCGTTTGGATCCTATCACCTTGTCGTAGTGGGGGGGCTTAACAAACACCATACAGGAGGTCCTGAGTCGATAGCAGTGTGAGTGGTGAGAGAATGCGGATCCCTATAAACCGGGCTCTCCGATGAATGGCTCGGGGCTCTATAAACGGGCTTCTCCGATGACTGTGGGTATGAGTCAGGCTAGAAACTCAAGCCCCACCTCGACCTTCGGGCTGGAGGGGGGTTGGGCAAAGGACCTCTGAGGTGCCGTGACCAAGAATGGATCCCCCAATCCACAGGTGGGAGCTATCGTGCCTAGGGATGCATGGTACAGGGGAAGCTGTACCGCAAACGATGCCCTTGGGATACCGGGCGACCTCCCATTGTACACAGCCTTCACCTCGTATCGCGGGGCTATGCGAGGTGTGACCTTTATTTCCCTAGCTTCTCGTGGGACTCAAATGGACACACAGATGAAAATAAATAAAAAACAAGAGCCTCAGGTGCCTTGCACCGAGGAGATAACGTCGGATGTGGCTAAGGACACTCTGATGGAGACCGGTACGGCGGAAGACACTCGTCCAAGCCCGATCCGAATGAACGGCGCACAGAGGCGAAAGGCCAAGTGGGTAGCGTACGAGGAGGCGAAGAAAAGGGCGGAGGCTGAAGGTCTCCCCCTTCCGGAGCGTCCTCCACCGAGAGTAAGCGGTTCGAGGAAGAAAAAGGCGGCATCTTCCGTGGCTGGGGCGAGAACCCGTCTGGAAGGGCATCCCGGATCGACCTCAACCGCTACACAGTCCATTGGTCCTCCCTCTGGGGATAAAAGGAAGGCCGAGAGGAGTATTTCGGATCCCACGGCCAAACCCCGAGGGAAGAAGGCCAAGAGTCAGGGGCAAGCATCCGCAACAAGGATGTCATACTCGACGGCCGCTGCTGGACTCCCAAGGGTATTGATTGCCTTTGGCGAGGACGTAGGGGAGCGGGTCAAGATGGGCGTCTTTGACCAACTCAGGGGGGTCATCATTGACCGGGTTGTGGACATCCCGGAAGGGGGGTTCATACCCAGGTTCGTGGAGTCTCACCTGAGAGGAGGAATTGCCACTTTCGCTTGTGTGGATGACGAGAGTGCCTGTTGGCTGCGAGAAGCAATTCCGCAGATAACCCTTGATGGGGGCCGAAAGGTGAGGCTTGTACTCCCGGAGGAACTCGTCAAGAGAGTTAAAATGACGGTACTCGCGCCACCACCCAAGAAAGAGACTAGCATCCTGCTTAAGATTTTGGACAGGCAGAATGCTGGTTTGAGGGTCGGGACATGGGTTGTCCACCGTAGGGAGGAGCTGCCGCATGGCACCCTTCTGGTTCTCGGCGTGGACGAAGACTCGGCCAAGCGCCTCCAGTCTCGCGGCTACCGAGCTTATCTGGGGACAGGAGAGGTTGTATTCAGGCCAACCTCTAAAAACCCGATAAGTTCGGCGACGGGAGCTTCCAGCGCGAGTTAATTCCAATGGCTAACGGTCGTGCAGAAATTTTCCAGATTAATTTGCATCACTGCAAAGGTGCCTCAGCTCAACTTATGAGGGACCTGCAAGTGACGCATACAAAACCAGCCATGGCACTAATACAGGAGCCGTGGTGCTACAAAGGTCAGATTCGGGGCCTGAGTAGGATTGGCACAGTCTACGCCAGTGGACTTCCTGAAATGCAGAGGGCATGCGTAGTTCTTAAAAACATGCTACAGGAATTCTCTACTAGGGACCTAGCTTCGGTTAAAGTCTCTCAGGGAATGGGGGAAAGGAGCTTGGTGATTGCATCAGCCTACTTTGCGCACAATAGGGAAACTCCCCCGGAGGAGCTAACTAGGTTAGTCAGGTACTGCGCAAATGCGGGCCTTGATCTCCTCATTGGTTGTGATGCAAATGCTCACAGTACTCTGTGGGGGAGCACCGACACAAATGAGAGAGGGGAGGCCCTCATGGAATACCTGATATCCACTAACCTCGAAATTTTGAACGAGGGAGTTGAGCCAACGTTTGTAACGGCAAACAGAAGAGAGGTCCTTGATCTCACTCTATGCAGCCGAGGTATGCGTGAGGCTGTCCAGGAGTGGAGGGTTGTTGATGAACCCTCGCTCTCGGATCACAAACTGATTCGGGCCAAACTGGAACAGTTTAACCCTGCAGAGAAATGGTCCAGAAATCCAAGAAGCACGAACTGGCAAGGGTTCAGAGAAAGTCTGCAATCCAGGATGAAGGGCTTCAAAGGCAAGTATGGAGCGAAAAACGATCTTGAGTACACAGAGGTCTTTCTTAGGGAAGCTGTGATGAGATCGTTCGAAGCCAATTGCCCACTCAAGAAAGTAAACCCCAAAAGGGGAAGGCTTAATTGGGGATCAGCTTTGGAGCGTAGCCGAAAGGAGACGAGGAGATTATTTAATCGAGCAAAGAAAGCTGACACAGCAGAAGTCTGGACGGCTTACAAGGATAGGTTGAAAGCCTACAAAAGGCAGATTAGAGAGTCTCAGATAAATGCATGGAGGGAGTTCTGTTCGGAAACGGAGAGTATACCCTCTACTGCAAAATTAGCGAGAATACTATCAAAAGGAAATGATGGTAAACTACGATTTATCAAAGGAGAAAATGGCGAGTTTGCCAAATCTCCGAAGGAAACACTGGAAAGGTTGCTGACAAGCAATTTTCCAAGTATTAAACTGGGATCGAACGGTGCCCCCGAGGAGCGTACTACGAGTAAAGGGAGGCACTGGGGGATCGCTGCCCAAGTTGTAAATCCAAACAAGGTTGTAAGGGCACTAATGGCCTTTGAGGCGTTCAAGTCACCGGGACCGGATGGCATATACCCGGCCCTCCTTCAGGAAGGCCTGGGGGCTATCCTGAGACCATTGACTGGACTTCTTCGGGGGTGCATTGCGCTTGGTTACACACCTACAGAATGGAAGAAATCACGAGTTGCGTTTATACCCAAAGTTGGAAACAGGAACTACGTGGAGGCAAAGCACTACAGACCGATCAGCCTAACATCCTTCCTATTAAAATTGTTGGAAAGATTGGTTGAGAGGTATCTTATAGAAGGTCCTTTGGTACGCTTACCTCTTCATGGGGAACAGTATGCCTACCAGGCTGGCAAATCTGCTGAGTTGGCACTTATGTCAGCCGCGGGCTTTATAGAAAAGCAACTCAGTACGAAGGGAACGTGCATCGGTGCTTTCCTAGACATTGAGGGTGCTTTTAACCGCACCTCCGTGGAAGTAATACGGAAAGGAGTGGAAGAACATGGGGTGCCCAAGGAACTCATAAGTTGGATTGTGAGCACCCTTAGAAATAGGTATATTTATACGGAATGGCAGGGTACCCTAGTGGAGGGGACGATCTCTGAGGGTTGTCCTCAAGGTGGAGTGTTGTCCCCACTTCTTTGGAACCTGGTAGCTGATAGCTTGATCAGGAAACTCAACGATAGCGGAATCTATGCGATTGGATATGCGGACGATATTGCTGTCCTCGCTAGAGGCAACTACGAGGAAGTTTTGCAGGAGCTGCTACAAGAAGCCCTGAGGGTTGTGGAAAAATGGTGCAATGAAAAAGCGCTATCGATACAACCGGAAAAAATTGCCGTCATCATTTTCTCTAGAAGATATAAGATCAAAAAACTAAGGGAAATGGTGATTGGCGGGAAGCAGGTGCCATATGCCAGCGAAACCAAATATCTTGGAGTAACCCTGGATAAAAAATTAAACTGGAATGGTCACCTGGAAAACAAATGTCACAAAGCAATTGCCACTTTCTGGCATTGTAGGAGAGCTCTTGGTAACAGTTGGGGTTTAGGACCGAAACAGCTGCTCTGGATCTACCAACAGATTGTGTTACCAAGGATTACCTATGCCTCGCCAATTTAGTGGCAGAGGACAGAAAAGACCCAAGTTCAACAAAAATTGAACAGGGTACAGGCTATGTTCCTTAGGGGCATTTGCTCGGTAAGGAAGAGTACACCCATAGCCGCAATGAGGTCTCTTTTGGGCGTACCGTCCATGGCTCAGGCAGTAAAATGCGAAGCCATGAGAACTGTGTATAGACTCAAGTGCTTGGGAAGCTTGACAGGTAAGCAAGATTGGTTCAACAATCTTTTTCAAGGAAACCTGAGAGACATGTGGTACCAACCACAAGACAAGATCCAGACACACCACACGGGGGAAAACAACTTTAAGGTTTGTTTCCCCAACAGGGAGGACTGGAAAAATAAATCAGCAATACCCAGAAATGGCATCATCTGGTTCACAGATGGGTCCAAATCGAACCAGGGTGTAGGCGCAGGATACTGCGGACCGAAGCTGCGGGAGAACTTTTCCCTCAAGCTCAACAAATTTAACACTGTTTTCCAAGGAGAGGTGGCGGCAATCCTCATGTGTGCCGAGACCCTCATGGAGAGAGAAGTGACAAATAAAACGATATGGATATGCTCGGATAGCCAAGCTGCATTGAGAGCGATAGACAATCCAGTCGTCAAATCAGCTTTAGTCAGAGATACAAAGACCTGCCTACGTAACCTGGCCGAAAGAAACAAACTCAGCCTGACCTGGATACCTGGCCATATAGGCTGGAAAGGAAATGAAAGAGCGGACACCCTTGCCAAGTTGGGAATAGTAAATGGAACTGACTTGACTAGGCGGGTGGCACTGCCATTTCAAGAAGGACTCAACCTACTGGAGAGACAAATGAAATCCCAACAGGTTAGAGAATGGATCAAAAACAAAAAATGCAGCACAACCAAAAGCCTTGCAGGAGAGCTGCAGGCGGACCGATGGGCTGAAAAACTGCTCGAATTAAACAGAACAGAAATAAGAATCTCCATCGAAATCCTAACCGGACATGGAAATTTAAACAAGCACAGTCACATCGTAGGAAGGAAACCTTCACCGATGTGCACTAGATGTGATGAAAACAAGGAGGAATCATCAATTCACTTCCTATGCGAGTGACCTGCACTGATGGAGAGTCGAAGGAGATACCTGGACTCTCCACTTGTAAGCAAAGAGGAAGTCAGGGAGCGGAATCTCGGACAACTTCTGAGATTCTGCAAAGCAGCTGGTTATCCAACGGAACCCTGAGTAGCATCAGGAATAGCATACAAAGGCAAACAGCTAAGTGTGCTGATTTCTGGGGTTCACCCGAGCCTGATGAAGAAAATACCAATACCAATACCAAAATTCTAACATAAATTATGTACAATAGTGGGCTTAAAACTTCTCCTTGAGGCTGTCCTGCTATCGTCATCCAGACAATCAGCATAAATGAATCTACTATGTGTAAGGAACTTGACAAATTCTGTAATACTGTCTGGACAACCCAGCTGATAGAGTTCATCAAGCAGTATGTCGAAGTTGACGTTGTCGAAGGCACCCTTCACATCCAGGAAGGCAGTAACGACGTTTTTGCTTTCTAAGAAGGCTTCATCCACCTTCAAGCCTAAGTTGAACAAAGTTGGGTAGGACTTCATTGAACTCAACCCACCATTGGAGACGATTTTTACACATGGTCTTGAAAATTTTACACATAGCTGAAGTTAACGCTATGGGCCTAAGAGTTTTTCTATCAGGTTTGGGAATGAAAATTTCGGTGGGGATTTTTGAGGTATAGGATCGCGAATTTAGTGTCGAATATGAAAATTTTAGACATCAAAAGAAATTGTGATGATATAATTCTTTTCATAATATACTGATACGATAGAAAATAAATGAGTTATGAATTAGAACATATAAAAAATTGAGAATTTATTTCGAAAAAGTAAATTTTGTCCACGTTTTGTTATGTTCAGGCGGATATTTTGGAAAAATGGCTGAATATAATCGAAAATGGATTGCAGATTCGGAAAGAGCACACCAGAAAGCAGTAGGGTATCGATACATAGAAAAATGCATTACCGTTTTGTATGAAATCAAATGAGATGAAAAACATCAACATTTTATGCCGTCTTGGGCGTTATCGGTTAAGGCCCAAAAAACAAACCCGCCTTATAACATAATACAAAAAAAAACGCCTTGTACGCTATATTTTACTACACCGGGTGGATGCGAGAGAATTGGCCATAGGGAAGACCGTGTTAAGGCTAGTGCGCTTGTGATTGGTCCATTCTAATTAGCTGAATGCTTAAAGTCTTTCGTGATTGGTTGTAACAAAATTCTAGTAAATTTCAATTCAGATCTTATACGCGCGCTCTTTGCTATGTGCTGTTTTTAGTGAAACTTCCAAATAATATTAAAACTAGATTTATTAATATTTTTAAAAATAAAATTGATTAAACTACAAGTAAAGAACTTGCGTATAAGATCTGAATTGAAATTTACTAGAATTTTGTTAAAACCAACCACGAAAGACTTTAAGCATTCAGGTAAATAGAATGGACCAATCACAAGCGCGCTAGCCTTAACACGGTCTTCCCTATGGCCAATTCTCTTGCATCCACTCGGTATACTTCTCGTATCGAATTCAAGTCGTAGGATGTCAATTCGGTTTGAGACACCGCAACAGGCAGACGTGTTTATTATTGGTGTCATTAATACGAGTAAACAAAGGAGCGCGCACATTAACAAGTGTACATTGTAATTCGGTGAATTGTGAGGTTTAGTGCCGTTATAGATTAAATAAAAACTGTGCTATCAAACTGCTCCGCAGTTTGATAAGTCACTCACCATCATGAACAACCAACTCAACAGTTCTACTCAACAGATGTTTCCCGCAACATATGCACACATAGCTGAAAAAAGCACACGTCCTAAGAAAGAACATGGGGTTCTCCTCGATTCCGTTAAAGGACTCACGATCGACGATTACGTAGACGGATTGGAACAAGTAATTCACGTCAATGAGATTCGCTATCTTTCTAAAATCTCCGGTGGACGGGTAAACTGTTTTCTATCGAGCCAAGAAGCAGCCGACAAAATAGAAAACAAAACTAGATGCCTTCGACCCGGGTGCCTACAATTTTGGCTAAATTCATATTGCAGTTCCCTGACGAAAGGCTGATGCTTCCGGGAATATTCCTATTTTAACACTGCCAGGAAAGAAGGCGGCAGAGGGTAGTTCTAGCATCGTTAGGTTCAAGTAGTTTCTATACATGTATTGTAACAATATCTTGTTCCTTAAATAGGATGAATATGCCAATGAATGGACGTTTAAGCATTTTTCACACTTTGATCGATTGTAACTTTTGAATTCCTTTACGAAAATTTAATTATGATACCACCATTAGAATCGTTAGACTCTGCTCTTTATGACCGTGTAGTCCGCAGGACTACCCCGACCGCAGGTCAGCCGAAGCACTGATAAATGAGCACGTCTTGTTCACACTGATGCTTAAAAAAACGCGGTTTAGTCGAGTTTTTGACAGGTCGAGTTGCAGGAAATAAATCTGTTTATATGTGGGATACTTCGATTTTCTTTTTTTACGGCATTATCGTTGATTTTGCGAAGAAATGAATACAACCTTTTTTGTAGAGAATTCGTTGTTCTATATCTTTCTTCACGCCCTGGACGCGAAAGGTTTTGGCTCGATTGGTTATTTATAACTGAAAAACTTCCGAAATTGACAAGCTAGTTGCGTTTCGTCCTAGTTGCCCGATTCTGTAAACCGTTATTTACAATAACGTCAACAGTATGTTCGTTAATAACAATATCCTGAACCACGATCAGTTGAAGTTGTTGCTACCGGCAACAACATTGGCGTTATTGTCAAAAACGACTTACCGAATCTGCGGCTGCAAGTCTGCCCGCGGGACTCGTCAGTAAGGCTATTCAGGCAGACTCTGCCTCAGACGCGTATAGCTATATATAGAGGATGAAGATAATATAAATATTTTTTTAACGCTGGCAACTTTATTGGCAACTATTCAGCCATTTCATAATAAATGCGTTTGATAATTATATTGAGAGAAATCAATAATTATCAAACGACCCGAACCCCCCTCCCCATGGCTACCCGACACCAATATTACAGTAAATATTTTTGTATGCCCCCCCCCCCGATACCCGCCTCACTCCCCTGCTTCCTCTGTGTCTCTGTTTTTCATGTAATGTATATAATATACATACATATGCATTGTATATGTGTACGTACAATTTATGTTAGTTTCATGTTAATTTGCTTTTTACGGCATTATCGTTGATTTTACGAAGAAATGAATTCAACCTTTTTTGTAGAGAATTCGATGTTCTATATTTTTTGTTTGAAACATTTTTTTTGTACGATTTGTATTTTTTGTTAAGAAATGGAAAAACGTGTTTTTTGAGCGTTTTTTTGTTAAACCTCCCTATAATCTAGTATGTATTGTCTCCAAAAACTAATCAGATCTAAGTTTGGCCAAGAGAAACCCAAATCCGTTTGTACTTTTTAAATTCGTCCTGCCAGTCACGAGATATCGCGTATACAAAATTTTGCCCACGGACGGACGGACGGACGTACAACCTAACGGACACCAATTTTTTTATTGTTGCTTAGGGTTCCTTAGGGCCTGAAACGTGGACATTTGATGAAAAACTATAGGGTAATTTTTTGGCGGGAACTGACCAAATTCAATACTTCGCCAGACCTATGGTCTGGGTCGAAGTAACAATTAAAATCAAGGATCACACCATCAAAATCAGGCCATACATTTCGAAAAACAAAAGGATCGTCATCTCCAACGTATCCCCGATTATCGACAGTAAGGTCATAATCGACGCATTAAAAAATGGGAATGTCTATTTCCACGCACGAAATGCCTCCCACCGCGCGTACTCCGTGATTCCCCTCTCGCGGTTAGGTTAGCGGGTAGTATCGGGAGGCTCGGTGGGAGTCGTTCCATGCGTGGATATAGACTCAGCCTTAAAAAATATACACCTCGTATCTACCATGAGAGATATAAGGGCTGAAACTACTAAAGCGGGTAGATCGCATATACTTTCTTTCCGTCGACAAATCTATATAAAAGAAGGGGACGAAAAGCTTTTTCCGAACTCAGTAGTAATCAACTACGAAGGTACTCCATATCATATATATCTTAGTACGGATTCCATGAATTGTTTCGTTTGCAAACAAAGCGGACATCTAGCGAAATCGTGCCCGAATAATACTACTAACACAAACACTTTTTATTACAATAACAGAGGTCCTCTCACTCAGACCTCTCAATCGCCACGTGATAATCTGAATAACAATGCTAATGAGCTCACAAACGCACAGCCTAAACACTTAGTTCCAACGAAAGTGCGTCAAATCTCGAACTTACCAATCAGAAAGGTATGACTTTTGCAAATCCCAGGGACTTTCCTACTTTGAAAATTTCGAGACAACCGAGGCAGAAGAAAACTAAAAATGATAACACAGAAACTCCCGACCTAGTCACTATGATGAAGCCTGTAAAACATACGTTGGAACAATATCCGGACGCGTACATGCTAAACTACAACCAACTCCAAGACTTCATGGAAAAAGCAGCGACTAAGTCCAAGACGACTGAATTAGCAGAGGGATTCACAACCGATAAAAGTTCTCAAGTAAAGATGCTTAGGGAATTATATCCCTTATATACACATCGATCCATCAAGAATCGCACGTCCAGAATTATAAAGAAACTGGAAAATGAACTCGCTTGGAGCGGGGAAACGGACACTGACCACACTGACCAACACTCACGAAACAACATTACCGAAATCTCGCACGATTAAATCATCAAAACTTTCTTTATCATGAACCAGACTATTCAAAACAGCGACTTAAACATTGTATTTTGGAATTCTCGAAGCTTAAAAAATACGAAGCAGAAATTCAACAACTACTAGCTACTCCTGACATCTTCATAGCAGTGGAAACGTGGCTCAAACCTCACATTCGATTCAAACACTCTGGATTCAACGAAGTTAGGCAAGATAGAACCGACAGGCCAGGAGGCGGTATCTTAATTTTATTTAAAAATAACCTTAAATTTTCGAAAACTATATCGAGGCCAAACATATCTAACGACTTTGAATATTGTACGGTTAAAGTTACTAATGTATCTCCGACACTTAACTTAACTTCATGCTATAGAGCACCTATTACTAATCCTTCACAAACCGAATGGAAGGAATTTTTTACGTTTTTCGACAATTCTGAATCTCATTAAGTGGTAGGCGATTTCAATGCGCATAACAATTTATGGAATTGTAACAACGATAATACTCAGGGCAAGCAACTGGTTAACTCGATTAGCGACGCAGATCTCATTCTTCATAATACGATGACTCTAACGCATATTGATTATCATAGTAGTATCTTGTCCAATCTTGACTTGATTTTGTCATCAGCCGATATAGCAGATAAAATTCATTTCGATATTCTAGATGACCCATTAGAATCTGACCATTTTCCTATAGCAATTAATATTCACACAAAGAAGTCAATATACAGGCAGATTAACTCAAGAATATCGTCGAAAAAAAACTGAATGGAAAAGTTATCACGACAAGCTTAGTAACAAGTACTACGAATTTTTAGATTTAAAATATGACAGCTTAAACGTAATTGAAAAGTATAAATTTTGTATCGATGTAATCACGGAGACTATACCGACTAGCACGCCTCACAAATAGTTTGTAAACGATCGCATCCACAGAAATCCGGTAGCGCGGTGAGATGAAGAGTGTGCTAAAGTAATACGTCTACTTTAAAGCTGCTTTTAAAAAATGGCGATACTCTCTAAATCAATTAGACTATATTAACTATAAAAAAGCTGCTGCAATTGACAGAAGAACGATCAAAAAGAAAAAGCGCGATAACATTAGAAAATTCACTGAAACAATAGATCTTAGCAAAAACAGCTCTTATGGTTGGAACAAGTGTAAACTGTTTAAAAACAAATGGGCAAAGATTAAGAGTACAGGAAGCTCGTCTGGAACAACTGACAATAATAGGATGGAAGCGTTAAATAAAATCTGTGTGGGTGAAAGCCAACCCCGATACCGATATTCCTCCCTGCAAACCCAATCCCCTGTTAGAAGACGCATTTAATTACACTGAACTTCTGAACGCATTAAATAACTGCAACTCAGCGGCTGCTCCCAGCATTGATAAAATAGACTACGCCTGTATTAAGAACATGCCTGCACAGATTCAGTTAATACTATTAAATGTATTGTAACACGCCGGTTACAATACTCCACTATGAACCTCGGCGCTCGTAACTCCGACGGTAAGACACCGACAGAGCGGTCGGTAATCAGAAGCGATATGGTTTCAGGAAGACCCACGAGACGACACGGCGCGACGGCCGCGGAGCGTGGTTACGAGACGACCAGCAATCAGTCTGGTCTCGGACCTTGAAATCACAGATGAAATATAAATAGATAGATGACTCTACGTCAAAATGAAGAGACGCTACTGAATTTGTTTCGATCGCAGCGCCATCACGAGTCGGTTCGTGTCACTACCGATTAATAGCCTATACATGCTATAGATATAGATTGAATACATTGTTATTTAGATATCCCTTATCTATGAATAGAAATTCATTCGTATAAATGACTTTTGCAGGTTATTGTGCCAAAATCTGCTCAAAAAAAAATTTTCTTTTATGGTGTAATTTTAGGAAAATATATGAAAAATACAATACGTTATAGCAATCTTGATCTTCTATTTCCTTTAACAGGGATATAGCGAGTCGCCCGTTTGTAACGCATATTTGCAATTATATAAATCCAAAACGCTATATAAGGTTACATTTTTACAATTTATTTAGAAAATTAGAAATATGGATACATATACAGGGTCATCGAAAAGTATCGGACCCCCCTAATATCTTCAGTTAGAATGCACTTAGGAGAAAATGTCCAATAGCAAAGTTGTATGGTTTCAAGCGGGGAGTAAGATGATGACCTTGACTTTGACCTTGACCATGTCCTTCAAGGTCATTTCAAGGTCAATCTTATTTTTTAAATAAAACCCCCTACATTTTATTGCATATTCTTATAGCTTATCTCGAGAGCTTTCCAAAACACTATAATAAAATATTTTTTTATTAAGTACTTTTTGAGTTATAAAGGTTTGAAGTTAACAATTTTTTGACACAAAATGTAGAATATCTTGTAATCCGATTAATGTATTTTCTTTAAACCAATTAATTGGTCTCATTATTCCGCGCACAAAAGTATTAAGGTTATGATTCCTGAAAACTAAATAATATTTTACAAGATATTCTACATTTTGTGTCAAAAAATTGTTAACTTCAAACCTTTATAACTCAAAAAGTACTTAATAAAAAAATATTTTATTATAGTGTTTTGGAAAGCTCTCGAGATAAGCTATAAGAATATGCAATAAAATGTAGGGGGTTCTATTTAAAAAAATAAGATTGACCTTGAAATGACCTTGAAGGACATGGTCAAGGTCAAAGTCAAGGTCATCATCTTACTCTCCGCTTGAAACCATACAACTTTGCGATTGGACATTTTCTCCTAAGTGCATTCTAACTGAAGATATTAGGGGGGTCCGATACTTTTCGATGACCCTGTATATGTATTCAACATTGAAGGTATTTTTTTCTCAATTGCATAATACAATTATAAGCATCTTGCCAGTGGGCATATTTTTGTCACGTCGACATTGATACATGTTGAAATTTGTTTTTGCCAATAACGTAAGTACATAAACATATCTTTAACATATTTTAAAAAAAGTAGCGTTTTGTCGATGGAGTCCGTAAAGAAAATAATATTGAAATTCTTAAAATCCAGGGAACTGGTCAGCGTTGTAGGAATAAGTTTTCTTCAAAAAGCAGATAACATCAGCTGGCAAGTACAACGCACGTATACACGTACACATTTAAAAAGTACGACGATTGCGCCAACTACTGGTGTCACGTAGAGTTTCCAATACCGTCATCAGGAATTAAGGGACAGTTGACGTACCGTGCTTGAAATCGAGGCATCGAATGGTTAAGACGAGTGCGGCCGTTTTTTGTTGTTGTTAAATTCGAGTGCGAATTTTCAGAGTTTCCTCTGCGTTGAGTTTATCCGAGCGAGAACGAGAGGGTCTAGTTTGAGACGACCCCCCAGGGCCTGCAGAAGCCGCCCTACTTAGCTCGACGAGGGTAATTGTAAGTGGCCTCGAGCCAAATATTCTAAATAATAAGTACTGTTTTCTTGAGTAAATAAAGAGATCATTTTTTGCAACCACCCTCCCCTTGCATGCACCTGTCCTCTAGTCGAGAAAGAGACGGATTGCAGTGCGTGGCAATCCCCGCGAGTTTTGAGCCCAGTTTCAGGCGCGGAAGGAAGCGAGAAATCGTCCACCTCTGGGACGAGATCTCTTGCAATTGCGTGAGTGCGAATGCGGGTCGCGAAAAGACCCCGAGTCAGCCGGGCTCGGGCAATTAATAGTCCGGACGGGCGAACGACGTCGTCGGGCCTCTACCTGGCGCAACGACTCCGAAGACGTTAAAGTCTCCACCTGAGACGGCAGCCGGCCCCGAGACGGCGGCGGTAAAACGCCGAATAAGTAATACCGGAAAAGGGCATTACAGTATTTAACGAAATATTTATAACTAACACCTACCCTACGGATTGGAATAACTATATTGTATATTTAATTAAAAAATCTGTTTCTATGTTCGTCCCATATCTCTTGCATCATGCCTATCTAAACTATTTGAGCGGTTGATAAAAAATCAACTACAATGGTGGGTCGAAAGAGAAAATATACTTCCAGCATCCCAGTCAGGATTCCGAGGACGTTCTTGCATGGATAATTTGTCGGCCCTAACTGTTACCATTGAACAAGTCTTTACAAGTAAAAAGGAAGTACTAGCCACTTTTTTGGATATTGTGGGAGCCTTCGACAACGTGATCGGCGATATACTACTTGAAAAACTAGCGAATCTAGGATGCTAGTATAGAATTGTTAAGTTTATCCAATTTCTAGAGTTAGAGAAAAATATCGTCATCAATCCACATACTGAGATATCATACTCTAGAAAAGCTTACAAAGGCTTGCCTCAGGGAGGTGTCCTTAGCCCCCTACTCTATTCAATATATGTTAGTGACATTCTCAATAGCATACCAAAATGTATAGCTACTGTTCAGTTTGCAGATGATATTGCCATCTATACTACAGTAACGATTGCGAAAATAAGCAAATACGTATTACAACGGGCAATAGACAACATTAACCTTAAATCTTCGAAATCTCGGGCTTGACTTAGCACCAGAAAAAACAGTGCTTATCCACTTCAACGATAAAGGTATCTCTCCAGGATCAGCACAACTAAACATCGGTTCACACGTCATCAAATCAAGCAAAACCGTCAAATTCTTAGGAATCCTTTTTGATTTCGAAATGAAATTCAAGAAGCATATTGAATTGTTAAAAAAATCATATTTTCATTCCATGAACATTATCAAGTTCATACGAGGTATTCGTTGGGGAACTAATCCAACTACACTAGTCCAGTTATATAAAAGTTTAATTAGATCACAGATGGATGACGCATGTTTTTTATACTATCCTAAGCACCATGTGCTCAAACTCAAGCTTGAAAAAATTCAATATTGCGCACTAATATATATGCTCTTGGATATAGATGTAGCACACCTACAAATGTTATTCTTGGAAAATCCAAGTGCCTTAGATATGCTGTGCCAAAAGTATATCTGCAAAGTTTTTGGTAATGAAGGCATTCCCATCACAAAAATCATACAAGATATGATAGAAAAACCGGCTCTCCTACAAAAGCGACGAAAATCGCTTTTGATAAACCAAATCTACGAACTGCAACAAATCAAACAAAACATTTTATCTGGAACCAAGCTCAATATATATACGAGCAACTATATCCTTGATAGGAACTATTTCATGCATAACTGAATTTGGTCGAAAACTCCAACAACACAGTCACCCAAACTCAATATTTATTGAATTCTTGCACAAAATTCCCGAGAACAGTTTTACAATATTCACAGATGGAAGTAAAGTGGCCAAT
Source organism: Trichopria drosophilae (assembly GCA_030407085.1). Taxonomy (NCBI): domain Eukaryota; kingdom Metazoa; phylum Arthropoda; class Insecta; order Hymenoptera; family Diapriidae; genus Trichopria; species Trichopria drosophilae. The sequence continues at coordinate 70,375,957 of CM059587.1, forward strand.
TCAGAACCAGTGGAAGCTGCTTATTTCTGTCCTGAACTTAACGTCTCAAAAAAAAAATGGAATTGTTCAAAATTTATCAATTTTTACTGCAGAATGCGTGGCCATAGACGTCTCGGTGGATTTTGCTCTAAACCATATCAAGAGAAATATTTATATTTTTACTTATACTCTTAGTGCCATCCAATCCTTACAAACTCCATCACTCAATGGTCGGTGCAATCCATATATTATTAGAATCAAGAACAAAGCTCATTCATTCTTATCCCTTTCCCAGTTAGATAACCTTCACTTCTACTGGATCCCGGCACAATGCCAACGGTTGGCATTAAGGGCAATGAAACAGTTGATATACTCGCAAAATCTACAACTCGGGTCGCACTCCCCAAAATTGTAAAATTACCGGTCTTAGATTTTTTTGAAATGTTGTCCAGACGTGCTCACTCCGCTACAGTTAATGTGCTATTGCAAGAGACTCAACACAAAGGGATTCATTTCTTTTCTGAATATTATGTACCAAACAATAAACCCTGGTATCAAAAAAAAAATCTACCTAGAGTAATGATAACTTTTGTCAACAGAGCTCGATCAAATCATCTCCATCTCGCAGAGTCGCTTCATCGTGTCGGTTTTATCGACAACCCTCAATGTAGCTGCGGTCACCGACTAGAAAACTTGGATCACGTAATTTGGAAATGCCCGAGATATGTAAAAAATAGGGTAAAAATGCTGGAATCCTCAACAGCATTAAACTGTAAATCACCGCACACAATTGTTAACTATCTTCGAACTCCAAATATTACAGCTCTTACAGTTATTTAAAAGTTTTTAAAAAGTAATGATGTATATATATAAGTATGACGCATTCAACGTAATTAATGTAATCGGATTGTAACAACACTGTGTAAGCTTAATAAACCCTTAAGGGTTTCATAAGTTCAATAATAAAAAAAAAAGTCGTAGTTGTTTATTTCTACAGCTCGAAATCAATATAAAAAATTAAAATGAAATAATTAATGGCTTAAACCTACCAATTGCATTAGATGTTAAAATTCCATAGTTTGGAAATTTCATAAACATTTTAAACACCTTCCGTCGTAATCGCTCGGATTCACAAATGTTTAGGCCTTGTCGAAATATTTATAATCTCAACTAGTAATTTTTTTTTTATTATTATTTTACGTCGTCTTTTGTAAACCCATGTGGGACTAAATCGCGACGGGACCTACAGTGTATGAAGGTGGAATCCGAACCACCTGAGCTTTGGCGTGATTAGACACTTATAAACAAATACAGAGGTGTCCCAATGACAGATGGCAGAGGCCGGGCTCGAACCAGAGTTTTCTGATTACGAAGCCGATACTCTATCAACTGAGCCACCGCCGCTCCTTCAACTAGTAATGAAATTAACAACGAAAAAAAGGTAATAGAAAAAAAAGAGAAAAGTTAAAAATTATATTCAATAACTATACAGTTGACACAATTTCGATTTGACAGTTACTTGGAATAGACTGGTATGTGAATACGATTTGTTAGCAAGCATTAGAATAAATCTAATGAAAGAAAAAGGCAATTAAAATAACAATATAATATGAAAACAAAAAACAAAAAACAAAAAAAATGTATATAGACATGCAACAAATAGTATTTTTCGACAAATCGAATTTTTACGCACGCGTGCCGAACGATATTTTTCGATATATTATGCGTAAAATTTGTGCGCCGTTTTTTTGTGGGTCAAATATGATGTTACGCTCGTGTGATGACCGCAGCGCACGAGTGCCCGGCGCAGCCGGGTAGCACGAGAGAGCCCCGGTCAGCAGTAGTGCGTAAAATCAAATTTTACGCATAGTATATCGAAATAGTAGTTTTCGATACAAGGCTGTAAAGTTCAACTTTACGCACCGATTTTAACATGGGATTTAGATAGAGCGGTGCGTAAAGTTCAATTCCTACGCCCGAATATCGAACAATATTTTTTGATATATGTATGCGTATAGTTCTTGCGCCTTTTTCGAGTGCGTAAAGGGCGACTTTACGGATGAGTGCTGACCGATGGACCCGAGTGGCTGGCGAAGCCGGACACGAGGGGCCAGCCGGTCAGCAATAATGCGTAAAGTCGTACTTTACGCACGGAAAAAGGTGCATAAAGTCGAACTTTACGCATACTATATAAAAAAATATATATTTTATATCTATACATTCAAAAAATATGCAAATAAATAAAAATTAAAAAGATACATGCGTGGCGTTTCGTTCAATCCTCTCCGCAACTGAACTCTTCAGTGAGGCTTTGGCGGAAGGAACCAGCCTCAGGCGCCCAAACGAACTGATACTGATGTTACGTTTTCGAAGTAACAATTTCATTATTTTTATTGATTCCCGGTAGCGAAAGGAATCGGGTTGCGGGATACACGTTAAGGGGATCGACACCCCAAGTGTAAGGCGAGAGTTGGTTTAAACTAGATGTATATTTATTATTTCTATCGCCAACTGAGGTTTTTACAAAAAGATCGCGTTGAGATTGAGTCCGACAAAGTCGTTTCATTAGCGGAGAGTCGCTGATGACCGACGAATCTTTCGGAGATCGTCAGCAGATTACGAACGGTGCGACTCTGCACCGAGATGTTCACGGCGTCATTCACGGGGCGACTCTGACTGGCCAATGCAATTATCCGTTACAAGTCAGGTCGGTTTTGCGCATAATTCGGTAACGGGGGTGTTTACGAGACACCATCAACCATGGTGTCCGATAAGACTCGTCTTCCGCGAATCGCCGCTTTCGTGTCAGATATCAATGCTTTAGTGATTCGGTGATTCCCGGAACGGGCTCGAATATCTGCACGTGCAGGTTCCGAGGAGTCAATTGTTCGTTAATTCGACCTCCTAATCTACAGCGGATGTCTTCAAATGTCACTTGATTTATTATAACAATTCGGGTAACAATAGGACACCCGAATCTCTAACTTCCAACGGTTTCCTGCACGTGTGGTCCGACCGGATGGATGACGTCGCTGTGGACATCTCAGGTGTCCGCTTTATTATTTATTAACGGGCGAATATTCCCGACTACGTGCGCTGCTACACATGTAGCCTAGCGTCCGTAACATTGAATTCTGATATACACATGCATGATATTTATGGAGAACCCAGGTCAGAAAAGATTCCCAAGTGCTTGAGGGGATGGTTAATTAGGAAAGAAAAACTATATCTATCTACAATAGACAGTACACTCTTCCACAATTTATTTTTTCTGAATAAATAGTTCAAACCCCCAGAAACAATATGCACCTAATCCGATTAACATGTAATGCAAACTACATTGTTTAAAAAATAAGACATGCAGATGTACGAAGAATCTGGTAAACTCGTATATGTTCATTGTTATAAACAACACCCAGCATAATCTTTTGCACCTAGTCCGTTTAACATGTAATGCAAATTATATTGTTTAATTAATAAAAGAAATGGAGATGTATGAAGAATCTGGTAAAATCGTATATGTTAATTGTTATAAATAATACACAGTATAATGTCTCGCAATGCATTTTTTCTTAATAAATTGTTAAAGACCACATAAACAATATGCACCTAGCCGATTAACATTTAATGAGAATTACATTGTTTAAATAATAAAAGAAATGGAGATGTACGGAGAATCTGGTAAATCGTATAGGTTTATTGTTATAAACAATACCCAGCATAATCTTTTGCAATGCATTTTTTTTTTTGTAATAAATAGTTTATACCCGCAAAAGCAACATGCACCTAGTCCCGTTAACATGTAATGAAAATTATATTGTTGAAATGATAAAAGAAACGGAGATGTACGAAGAATCTGGTAAATTCGTATTGTAGCGAGGTGACCAATCGCGCTAGAGTTCGCTTGCGAAAACATTGTTACGCGTAGGGATACGCTAACGGTCTAGTCCTCCTCTCTCTGCGACCACGACGAATCACGAGCGACTGGTCTCTCTGTATGGTCCGCGTTCTTATTATATAATTAGCGACGATTCGCACTACGAGCAAGATTCAGCTCTCGTATGGGACTGCCCGCTTTTCGTTGCTACGAGGACATGTCTTACACGGAAAGAAGCAGACAGTACTGAGTGCTGTCTGGAAAGCACTGGTTACTATCCGGCAGTTTACGATTCTTCCGTTTTCTAGCTTTCGGGCTCGCTTGTGCCTAAAAACTATACATTTTAGGATAGGACTCTGGGTCTTTTTTGTAGTAATTTTTTTTCTCTACAAAAAAGGTTGAGAGAATTTTTGCCGTATCTTGCACTGTTTTTGATACGAAAGCGACAGAATGAAAAACAACGAATTTTCAGAATATGGCGGCAGACGCCGAAGTCTTCGCTTTTCATTCTATCGCTTCCGTATTAGACCAGAAGCTAGTGACCAAAAAATGTGACTGATTTCTTCGCGTATGCAAATTAAATGGGGAAGTTGTATGGGTATTTCATGAACTTTAAGCGAATAATTAATCCACATTCGACTGCAGCGGTGTTGCAAACGTAATAACTGTTTGTAACAAAAACTTGTGTTTTTTAACGATTAGTTATGCCAAATTTTATTCTTAAACTTTATCAGAAAGTACCCAGCCAGAACTAATTTGCATACGATTTCCATGTGCAGGAAAGTCTGAATAATTTTTGTTATCCTGCGAAAAAATAAGCAGTTCGAACAATGGCTTCGTGTATGCCATTTCGCAATCTTCTGTTTGTTGATACGAAAATCACGAAAAAGAACTTTGCATACGGTTTCAGCGTGCACATGTGTTTGTGGTGATTTTTTAAACTGCAAAATTTTTTCTAATAACTTGGAATGATTAATTCGTGTATGCCGTTTTCACTGACTGTCAGACATAATATATATATATATGTAAGAGAAAGAATTGCATACATTTTGAAAATGTTTAAGTTATTGGCATACGCAAAATTAAATTATAAAAAAGTTAACCATTTCTGAACAATCGATTCATGTATGCAACCTACTTTCTCTTGAAATGTATGATTAAATAACAATGATTTGACAATTTGCATACGTATTAAGCATGCACCAAACTTTATACAACAATAACAAAATTGTAAAGAAAAATTATGTTTTTGAAATACCAGTTCGGGTGTGCCATACTTACTACTAGTACATTACATGATACTACTTTCATTTGCATACTTGTAACAGATGTAGTGCGCTCAGAATTAGCTACTATACTTTTCAAAAACATAAATGTTCTTGTCACGTAGCGTTAAGATCTAACAATCGCATTGCGTATGTAACATACTTATTCAGAACTTTTGTGTTAAACATAAGCATAACAATGATTTGACAACTTGCATACATATTCAGAATGAACAAGATTTTATACAACTACAAAATTGCAAAAATGTATTACACTTTCGATATAATATAATGTTTTCATGTGATTTTGATCTAAATGATTATAGGACATTGCTTATGTGAAATGATGAATGATGTGTAATGAGGAATTAGGATGTGTAATTTTTTTATTTGCGACATGAATCTAATAGATATGGTTCAATGCGAAAGGTGTATGATAACCCAAAAATAAACGAACATTTCAATACGTAAATTTTATTGAAAGATCAAAACTAAAAATAAAAAATCAAGAACTAAACGAAACAAAGAAAGTGAACTATAAACTAAAGAATAAATTAAAAAATTTCTTCAGCATCGTCATTCTCGTCGCTGTCCTCTTCAAAATATTCATCAACATCTTCTATAACGTCATCCGCCGAATGGTAGTCCCAATCTTCGTTCTCCGATTCGTCGTTGTCGTTACTTGTATCAGCTTTAAAAATACCATATAATAATTAACTAAATATAATATGAGGCATTCTTGAATAAAATTTGTTACTTTTAATTTTATGCCTACCGTTGTTTATTAATTAATAATCTTAATAATTACTAGTGTGCTCTTCTCTTACACACTGAAAAAGAAGTTTGGCGCGTACGGCAATCTGTATTGCTGTCAGCACTATACCGCTATACATAGGAAATGAAATTGGTTCAGGCTGTCTGAATTTTGATTATAGGACTGAATTTGCCAGTAATATTGCTTATTTGAAAGGTGAGACATTAGAAGTAAAATAGTATAAATGACTCTAACGGTTATTACACATTTGTGAAAAAAATACGTGGTATTGCTGTATGAGCAAAATTTTTTTTCAATGTATATTACCAATGAAAAATAATTGTAAGATTAAACGAACTTACCTAAGTGAAGTTCTATCTTAATTGTATGAAGCGCCTCCTCCGAATGATCACCATTTGTAGTACCCGCTCTAGCGCACAATTTGCCACAATATTTAAAGTTTGGAATAAAGATTTCCAGTTCCAACCTTCCAGTTTCCAGTTTCCGGTTCCAACCTTCTAGATTCATAATCAGCAATTTTATTTTCCGACGACTGAATATATGATGCGAAGATAGTGATATTCCGGGATTCACACCACTGCCATATGTCTTTGGCAAGTCGACTGAGATTTGGGTATCGAATTCCTCCCATGCGGTTGATATATGAAATCGCTGTAGTGTTGTCGATTCGTAGCAGGATATCACAACTTTTTTGTTTTTCTGCGAAACAGTTAAGTCCAAAAAATCCGGCTTTCAATTCTCGGAAATTAATTGGGCATTCTCTTTCTACTGAGTTCCAGAATCCATGAGCTCTTGTGTCCCCACAGCAGGCACCCCAACCTGATAACGACGCATCTGAGAAAATTTCTAACTCGAAATTTAAATTTTTTATAGGGTTATAAACGTTCATAATATTATTGTTCCACCATTCGAGATCTTCTTGTACATATCGTGATAGTATGAAGAATGCGTTGTAATTTTGATTCGCCCTCTGAAGAGCAAGGAATTTTTCTCTTTCAAGGTTTTTCGTATAGACCCATCCATATTTTGTTGCTTGGCACACTGATCCCAGAGTTCCTACTAAAGAAGCAAAATCACGAATTTTGTGACGATAATAATTTTCGAATGTTAAGACGTTTATCTTCAGGTATTTGTATCACCATCTCAGCTGAATCTAGGATAAATCCTAGGAATTTCTGTCGATGTGCTGGAAGTAGGTTACTTTTTTCCCTATTTATAATAAATCCCAGCCGGTCCAAGAGTTGAGATGTTTCGCTTACGTTTTCCTCGCATTCTTGTTTGGTATTTCCCATTAAGAGGAAGTCATCAAGATAAATTACCGAAGAGAAACCTTGTTCCCTGAGTAGCGTAACTACGGGTCTCATAATTTTTGTAAAGACGTAAGGAGCTGTGTTCAGTCCAAACGGCAGGCAATTAAACTCAAAAATTAACGTGCCGAATTTGAATCTTAAATATTTTCTACTAGCTTCCGCAACGTGAATAAGATAATATGCTTCTTTGAGGTCTAGTGTAGCCATAAAACAGTTCGGCTGCATTAGATCCCGAGCAACTCTAAGATCTTCAATTTTGAAGTGTTCGGTTCCTATATATTTATTAAGTTTTTTGAGATTCAAGATGAATCTACTAGAACCATCTGATTTTGGGGCTAAGAAGATGCTTGAGAGGAACTGTCCGTCGCATTCCTCACATTCGCGAATAACTTCTTTTTTAAGTAGTTCGTTAATGTGAGAATTAATTTGTGATTTCTCACCATTTGACCAACGTGGTTCCACCGGGACATAGTTTTGAATTGGTTGACTAGAAAAGGGAATGTTATAACCTTTGATCCATTGTAGAACGATTTTATCAAAAATAAGATCATTCCATGCAGTTACGAAATGTCTCAGTCGCCCTGCATGTACACTCACCGGATTTATTGGCGTCGTCTCGGAGGAGGAACATGATCCATTTTCCTGGCTTGTTGTCGGTGATAGTAGGTTTTCTGTGACTGGAGGTTGGTTGATTTGTGAAATCCCCCCGTCCTTGAGAAATGATTCTTCCGCTGCTGACGGGGGCCTTTCAAGTTTTTTGGAGTCTTCGCTGTAGACTGTGAAGATTTGACATTTGGTTTCAAGTCTTTTGAGGAACGTTCGAGAGATTTCGCCGTTTTGAGGGTAGCGTCCAGATCTTTTCCGTATAACCATTCATCGGCCGAGGTAGAATTAAGCGTTTCTTTCATGGAAGGATTTAGGTTAGAGGAAATAATAAGACGCCTGGTTATCGTTTCGTCGTGCTGTACATCGATAAGAATTCTACCTATCTCGCTGAGGTTGGTTATCTGGTTAATTTGGTCCAAGTTTTTACCAGAGAGCATATTGGAAAGCATGGTTCCGATGGCAGAAAGACAAACTGTAATTTTCTGTTGTTTGTCTAGAATTTTCCTGTCTCTGTTGATTATCGGATCTGCGAGTGTCGCTTTTATTTCTGGATTTAGCTTCGGCGGCTCTATGAAAGCACAGTTTTCTGGTGTAAGGTGTTTCTTAAATAATACCTTACGCTCTTCTTCTGGCAGTCCTTTTTTCAGAATTTCTTCCCAGCGGATTGCTATGTCATTATGAATTGCCGACGCTCGTTGATTGTCAGTATCTAACCTCTTTCCTATTGCTTCTAAGACCTCTGGTACAAGAACTGGGTATTGAGAGGTTTCATTATTCTCCAATAACATGATGGATTCGGTGCCTTGTTGTTCACTGGTCGAGGCAATTTGATGGTCGGGAAACACACCTCCTTGAGAATGCACTCCTGCATCTTTTTTGTTATTAATGATAACCTCTTCTGATTTTTCTCTCGCAGACCTAGAACTGCGCTGAGAAAGAGATGGTGACCGACTGCAAGACCGACTATCGGTACTTGAGTTTTTAGATTCAGGCGATCTGGATCGAAAAGAACGTTTGCTGGTCCGACTTTCGCTGTTTAAACTGTCCGTTTCTGACATTGTAGATAGAGATTGACCTGAAAAATATCATTAGGTAGAGAATAGACTTGTAAACTCTATGAAATAACCTACAATGACAAACAAGATCAATAGTTGTTCTTGACAACGTATCAGACTAACGACTATTTTATAGGTTATCTGATAATGAGAGTATTTGTTGTGACTTGCACGTTACTCATGATTATTTACAAATTATTTGCCAGTGGTTGTGTTTAACAACGAACTAACCTAATGATTATCTCATAGGTTAACTGGAAATACGAGTAATTTGAACATACTCGTCATTGTGATCTATATTTGAAAATATTTAATTTTCGATTGGGAACTTGTCCCGTTCAGTGCAATCTGTTTATTCCGTTGAATTCAAACAGAGTGTTCCATCGTTACTTGAACGATATTGGAACTGCACGAACGATCGCATCGACATTAGGTCGCAACTACCATGACATTTTGTTTGCGATCAGCAGAGCTGTCAGGCAAAAGGGGTTAACTCACGTTTACGTTTGAGGTTTCTAATTTCCTTCTTCTGCTTATCCACCTTTCGTCGTATTCGCTTCAACTCCTTGAATATCTCCTTGTTCATATCCTCGCTAGATCGTTTGTGTTTATTTCCCATTTTATTTTGTACTCCAATGCTTCGTAGGACAAAATTTGACGTGGCGTTCCTTGCGCACAAAGAAAAGGAATGACGAGCGCGGGGCAATCAAGTGACCATGGGACCTGGAAATCTTTATTCCAAACTTTAAATATTGTGGCAAATTGTGCGCTAGAGCGGGTACTACAAATGGTGATCTGAAGGAGGAGGCGCGTAATACAATTGTAGAAAAACAGTCATGTTATTACTTTCTAGTGAATAAAGCGTTACAAGACCGCCGGAGCTGATTAGTACTGGCCCAGCACTAATGGTCAGTACCGTATTTGGTATTAAATGAATATTGATCGCCGGAGCGGATCAGTACAGATCCAGTACTAGTGGCCGGTACTGTATACGGCATCGAATGATTGCTGCCGTCCTTGCGGATCAGTACTAATCCAGTACTAGTAGCCAGCAATGATTTTTATTTTTGGTACCACTAGTCCGTACTGGGTCAGTACTCAATCAGTACTGACGGTCAGTACATGTTCACGATTCCTATACTACGTCAGATAGTACTAAACAGCTTTAAATGCCGGTGTCGATCAGTGCCAGCCCAGTACTGACGGTCAATACTGCAACTCAGGCAGTCAGTATTGTGGCAGTTTCACGCCGATACTATGTTGGTACTAATTTCGAGCTAGGTTGCATTTGCAAATTAATTTTTTAATGTTATTGCGCGACAAGAGTATTTTACAATCTAATTGATGATTTTATTAATCACTGATTCCGAGCGCAGTACATATGTTAGATGTATGCAAATAAATATACTACTATATTATCATTTAATCTATAACTACTAGAAATGGCATACGTGAATTATTCATTCAAAAATGTACTTTTTTTTACAATGTTTAAATTATTTTTTTGATGGTTCTGCAATTTGAAAACGTATGCCGATCAATATATTAAGCTTAACTATTATAAACTTAATGATACATTTTCTTCCGAGTACGAATTAATTGTTCCATGTTACTACAAAAAAATTTTCAGTTTCAAAAATCACCACAAGCACATGTGAACGCTGAAATTATATGCAAAGTTACTTTTCGTGATTTTCATAGCAGCAGACAGAAGATTGTGAAAAGGCATACACGAAGCCATTGTTCGAAATGCACATTTTTTTTGCAGGGTGAAATAATTATTCAGAATTTCCTGCACGTGGAAATCGTATGGAAATTAGTTCTTGCTGGGTAATTTCTGATAAAGTTTAAGAATAAAATTTGGCATACGCTAACACATCGTTCAAAAATACAAGTTTTTGTTATAGTTATTACGTTTGCAACACCGCTGTAGTCGAATGTGGATTAATTATTCGCTTAAAGTTCATGAAATACCCATACAATTTCCCCATTTAATTTGCATACGCGAAGAAATCAGTCACACTTTTTGGACACTAGCTCCTGGTCTAACATCCGTCTGCATGGACCATTTATTTTTCAAATAAATATCTTGCTGATGGGCAATATCTTGCGGCGCTTCGTGAAATGAAGGCAAAAGTTATCATCCACCTATAATAGTAGTTTTCGATACAAGTGCGTAAAAGTTTTTTCTACGAAAAAAAAAACATTTATGTACGTCTTTTCGGTGCGTAAAGTAAACTTGTGCGTAAAGTAAACTGTACGCACTCGATTATACTTTACGCACGAAAAAGCCGTACGTAAATAATATTTCGGCACGCGTGTGTGTGTGTGTGTGTGTGTGTAAAGTTCTTTACGCATACGCCCTTGTATCGAAAACTACTATTTCGCACATGCGTCGAACAATATTTTTTGATGCATAAGTGTGCGAAAAGTGAACCTAAAAATGTCAAAAATGCGTAAAGCCGCACTTTACGCACACTGTATCAAAATAGTAGTTTTTGATACAAGTGCGTATGCGAAAAGAACTTTACACATACACACGTGTGCCGAAATATTGTATTACGTACGGCTTTAGGTTAAACACGAATTTTCTGCACTGTGAAAAATCAGTAATGAAAGAACCAAACATATAACATACAACTGTTTTAAGTTATATATAGTTATATACAATCGACATATTTATAAATATATATAATTCGTATATAATTACATAATATTTAGTATGTTAATAAAATATACTGACTTTTATTTACCTATTGTTACAACTATACGCCACTAAGTGTGGGTTGCACACATACACGCATACACACACACACACACACACACACACGCGCGCGCGCGCGCGTTATATAAGAGGAAACCCCTGAAAAATATTGAAGATCTGAATGGAAACCAAAGTTAACGAAATAGATATCAAAGTTTTTAAGGTGGATTCCGAATACCGAGATTCCGTTTTCGTTACCATCTCTATTTCCGATCACCGGACACGCACTTTTGAAACTATAGAGATAACCACCCTAGATTCGATCCGAACGATCACAAAAGATAACCACGTGACGGCCTTTTCCTAAAGTCGAAAGGACGAAGTTATCCTCTTACCGAATCTCTTGGAATTTTAAGAGAAAAATCTTCGAACGCGTTTCCGATAGTTAACCATACCGACGCGCGTGGTCTTTGGGCTTCGTCTTTCCGAAATTAACGAGAACTAGAAAATTGAAAGATAACCACATTTTTCCCGAATATGCCGAATAAAACAATAAGAGATAACCATTGTCGCATTAACGAATCTACTCGAGATGTTCTCCGCGAAAAGAAAGATTCCCGGAAGATAACCCATAGACAAATTCGCGGCTAAAGCAGAAATTTACCGAAACACGATCCGAACCGAAGGCCCGACTCAGATAACCGAAGGCGATTCGCGTTTTTCACTTTCACTTTCACTCGCGAAACGGCAGCGGACAATCGAAAAAGCGCATTTTATTTACACAACCGTGAGCACAAAGATTCGAATTATTGGCATACGGAAAGACTTCGTAGCCGGAAAGTATTCGTGCTCAGGGCTGTTGGTACCTTTTGATGACCAGACGTACCTCCAGGCTCCAGGGCTGCTACACTGAAAGCCCAATGGCGCTATTTTCGTATGGGCTCTATCGGGCATAAAGCCATACGAAGTCGGTAACACGTTATGCGTAGCTCGAGCCCTACCGGAATCGCTGTGAGTTGCACAGGTTTTCGTATCGGTAATGTCCGCATGAAAAAAGAACGAAGGAAGGTCTATGCTTATTCTAATCCCTTGCCGGAATCGTATAGGTAGCCCGATAGTAAACAGTCCCCACTCTGTCGTCCGAAATTCGTTCCAGTGGCCATCCCATTTTCGCTGTTGTTTGGAACGATTTAGTGTTACTTGGTGTTTCTATAACTGACAATGAGACGTGACAGCTGACAAATAAGTTGTCAAAACAAAGTGACGTACGAGTTTCTATACACTGAAAAAAATGTCTGAACATAGCCGTGTGAAGCTCTCCGATACTAGCGCTAACGGACTCGTTCCGAACAGCATGTCTTGACTATTTAACGGCGCTCAGTCCTGATCGCGTCGAACGGTCTGCGTCACGGGCTCTCCCAGTACAGAGCTATGAATCTCCAGACTGCAGGGTTTTGAATGGCATCACATGAACTTGTCACATCGTCAAGACAGAGCGCTTTGGATACATGCCTCTCTTGATTATTCTACGCTAACCTAGTACATTCGCGTTTTCTTTTCGCATATAATACATCCAATGGTTTCTAAAAGTGTTGAAAATAATTTCAAAGCGGAATTTTGTGTTTTTCTTTATAGAAGTAGATGATTTTTAAAAGTTTTCGAACAGTCTCAATCAGTTTTCAAACCCATAGTAATCGAAAATGCATACAGAAAAGATTCAAAAGCATTCGTTTCATACGTTTTGAATTCATTCTCTGTCACTGACGAATTCGGACTAATGCAAGAATTAATTTCCATAACATTTTTAATTCAGATCAAAAAATAATATGAACAAAAATGAACTTGAATTCATTTGAATGCAAATATAATATATATTATTATTATCGTATTTATAATGAATTCTTATGAATACAACGTTCGTGTAGGTAGTGTAGTGGCGTAGTGGGGAGGGCGCGTGATTATCGCACGAGCACGGTTTCTCGACGGGTTCGTCGCAGGGCGAACGTCGAAGGACAAAGTCCTTGTCGAGTTCATGTGCCAGCAGCCGAATAATCGAAATCACGAGACGGATGAAGCCAAACCGGATAAGAAGAAAGGAGGCCGAAAGGACCAAGAAATAGCCTAAGCCTCTTTCTCTTCCGTTTGAATAATAAAGAAAATGATATTGTATATGATTTTTTATGTAATGCCAAAATATTTTGTTATTGAATGTATGTATGGAATGAATGAAATTTCGATGACTAAGACAATTCTATTCACGTACAAAAAACTCGATGACTTTCAGTCGTTATGACTCTTATTTTTTATTCGCGCATTTGACTTCGAGTGTTTTTGTATGAATGTCTGTGACGAATTGGATAATGACGAGTTCGAAAATATGTAAAATTCAATTATGCATATAGAAAAATTAATTGAATGACAAAAATAATGGAGTTTTTTTATTTCAGCACCTCGTGATTCCAATAATCTGTAATAATGACGATATTGACATATTTTAATTTTATGACGTGTACGATTCCCAAAAAAAAAAATAATAAATAATTACCGGAATTGTTACAATTTTCAGCCACTTTTAGAGTTTCAAAATCAGAATGTAAACGAATGTAAATGTCCATTGCTGGGTTAGTAATTCAAATACGGTAATATTAGTTACTTCAATGCGTAGAAATGTTTTTATTACTATTATATACATTCATTTAACAACATATAACACTTCACATAAAATAATAGTCGCATGATGTATTTCATTGAGACGGCAATCTGAAAGTAACACGAATGGTGTGAGTAAGGTAACACATTATAACCGCGATTTTGGTCGGGTTATTAAAAATGATTTAAAACACAAAATAATAGAACAATAAATATATTTACAATTTGAAGAAAATGATAAAATAATTAACAATAAAACAACAATGAAAATAAATGGGCACGCAAAGGGAATGAAAGGGATTGGGGTTCGGAATTTGACGCGAAGGTGGAATTTCTTTAAAAAAATGACCGAAGTAACAAAAGGTTAAGGAAAAGGAAAATTATGGGGAACGCAACTTAAATCTACTTACGCAATGAGTTCAATCCTCTAATATTTACACTGCACAATTGGACGCGAAATAATCAAAAAGAAATACTACGCAAAATTATAATTGTTATGGTAAACACAAATGAAAAATCGAAAAAGAAACGCAGCGCAATGGGACGCAAAATTGGAGTGTTATTGAAGTTCGTTGACGTCCGTACTTCGGATCCAAAATTACCCCTTCTCTATCATAATTACATTACGTAACGATGGTTTGATATCGATAAGTCGGGGAAGGTGGGGGGGGGGGCTGAGGGAGAGGAAAGGTATTTTCGAAAAGGGAAATCGCAATGGGAGAAACAAAGACAGACGATACGTATTTGAAACGGTTGTCCGGCAGAGGGAGGGACATATACGGGCTTTTGTGTTTTAAATTTCTTCACGATTAATAAAATGTTACCATTAATTTCACAGATATTACTTATTACGCAGATTTGAGAACTTCGTAGAATACACGTACAGTCTCAAAATGTAGAATATGCGGAATTCTTGGCAGTGTCCAACATACCTCATGATTCCTGTAAGAGGACCATCCCTGTGTGGTTTACTCAAACGACATTTCGGGGTATCCTCAATATTTACAGGCACAAAGCTATTTAATTCACAGAGTCGTTTATGAAACTGTTGTAATACCAAGTGAGGTTTTCGCACGAACTTTCGAAAGAAAGAAATATTGTTTTCATAACAGAATGCACTATATGAATGCAGCGTACCTAACAACATTACATCATCCACCACGTGAATAAGTCCGTAGACGTTGTAGGAGAGAAATTGTTCTCCGTAAGACTCCACAAAATTCTACATATTCCATCCGTTTTTCAACATATGACTACAGATCACGTTCGCAAATGAATGTCAATTGAATTATATTTCCTGAAGTATTTTTTCGTGCTCTTTTCGAATCCGTCGTTATTTTTGCTCCGTCTCTCGTAGATTTTTGAAAATGGCGTCGTTTTCCGGGAAAAACCTGTTAATCTTCAATTTTTATTTATATCAATCACGATTTACATTCAGTTAAACAGCTCAGTTTTGTTCCAAATTCTGTATCGAGTGAAATTTTTTGTTGCACTTTAAGATTTTATTGGTATTTTTGAAAAATTCAATATGGCGATTGATTGGCATGTCGAGTTGAAACGAAATTTATTATTATTTTCTCAAAAAGGATTGGCTAGCAACAGAAGGTGGTATTCTGCAGTTTTTGAGGTCGCTGGAATCTAAAATCAGATTTGCGAAATTCAAAATTACGGATCCAATATGGCGGATCAAACTTCGCTAAAAGTTTTGCAATGCAACAAAAATTGAGATATTATAGTTCTTGTGGTCGCTAAATCCGAAACTGAAATCCGATTTTTGAAATTCAAAATGGCGAATCCAAAATGGCGGACCAAATTTTGGTAAAACTTTTGGATTGCAACAAAAATTGAGATATTACCGTTCTAGAGGTCGCTAAATCCGAAACTGAATGCTCCGTCCGACGAGAAATAAATTTCTATTTCTTCAGGTACTAAATGTTCAGGAAGAGAATGTAGTTTTTTCTATAACGTATTTTTAAAGCCAATATGCAAGTACTCTCCACCTACAAGTTGTTCTACGAATTCACTAGCCCGATATTTTGTCGTGTGAGGTAATCCTTGTATCTGTAGGTAACAACGTTAAATTGAACGAAAATTGGCGCAACGTCCGTAAAAGAATGTTTCCTTCCTTGTGTTTCAGATTTATGGCCAAGAATGCGTTTCTTAAAGCTGATTTTTGCAATTCCGCCAGGTATACCTTATTCTCATCGACTTAACCGTCATTACGTACTCACCACCCCCAGCAATAACGTCATCGTTATTTTCATTATACTCATCATCTTCTTCGCAGTGTTCTACTTCATCTTGTTTTTCATCATAATCTTCTTCTTCTTTGTTGCGTTCTTCTTCGACGTCTGTCTCACGTTCTTCTTCGCCAGTTACGTCATCTGCATTAAATACCTAAGGCTGTATGATTTCATTTTCAAACAATTCACTACTACTATCTGCAGGTACATGGGCAGCAACAGCAGATCGTTGTAGATGTGACAAACGCCTTCTTTTTTATCTGATACTGAGAGAACCAAAGTCCTTAAATTTTGGCAGCATGCTGAATATCGGCAGTGGAACTATCTAATGTAAACCTATAATTTGTGTTTATTTTGGTGCGCCCGCAGCTTACCGCTATTCGGGCGCTCCTCAAATGAGCGAGCCTCTGGACTAAGACTGGGAATGATGTTAAGGTTTACCCAACCCGCCATTTCCGTGAAACAAGCTTGCACGGCAATGGCTGCAGCTTTTTCTGGCACGGACATGTCGCCAGCCCCTGATGGTGAAGAGGTGGGGTTATCATTTCTGGCAAAACTACGTCATAAGAGTAAAATGCGGATGAAGGGTTGTCTGCGCGAGCCCAACTCCAGTGCTCGTGCCAGGTACGCATTCCATGGTTTCGGCAAAAGAAACGGCAATACCTCGGGGCATCCCGAGCTCCCGCGGTACCTTATCCCAGGGTAGGGGTCTAGCATTCTTGGTGCATGTCCGCTAAGGGGTGCTCATACACAAGTATGTATGAAGGACATATTCATTGACAAGTTGAACCACGCGCAATCCCTGAATCCATCGGCCTGAGGCACAAAGGCCCGAGTGGTTGCTCCGGATGAGCATCTCTCTCAACGCGTCTCCGCGCTCGTTCATGCCAAGCGTGATTT
Organism: Trichopria drosophilae; assembly: GCA_030407085.1. NCBI lineage: Eukaryota > Metazoa > Arthropoda > Insecta > Hymenoptera > Diapriidae > Trichopria > Trichopria drosophilae. The sequence goes on from CM059587.1 coordinate 70,393,320, forward strand.
CCTCATCGCCTACTTCCGCAGGGCTAAGTCCTTTGTCGAAGAGCACCTTGGCTCTTCTCCTCCTTGTCTCCAGGTCCCACTGCATTGCACCCAGAAGAACCTGGAGTGCTGCCGTAGGTACTGTGTGGCACGTGCGGAGGAAAACCCGCAGCACCACGCGCTGGCGATCCACCAATGTGTCCGCGTACGACGGCTTATTCATCATATGGCCCCAGACGCTCGAGCCGTATAGCGCCTTAGCCGTGAAAAAGCCGTTGCAGACCGATATGGCGGCCCTTCTTCGAAGGCCCTTGTCTCTTTTTAGGATGCGGCCCATTTGGCCCCCAAGGAATACCAGGCATTTCCTAATTTCGGCGAGATGAGGATGGAAGTTCATCCGTTCGCCGATTGTAATCCCCAGATATTTCGCCCGAGTCCTATACTAGATACGCTCTCCTCTGAATATTATTCCGTGCTTCCTTTGTAGGGGGCCACGGAGTAATAGCGTTACTGTTTTCTTGGGATTGATCGCCACTCTGGCCCTATCCCTCCCGATCCCCGTCACACTCGCCAGTCTTGTTGCCTTCGCCTCCAGTGCTGCTCTGCTCGATTTTTCGACCAGAATCAGCAGATAGTCGGAATACGCCACTGCGAGTTTTTGCAGCTCCCGGAATCTCTGAAGGAACGAGTTCATAGATAGGTTTCATATGACTGGGCCAGAGACCGAGCCCTACGGGGCCCCTCTTTCGACCGGGTAGGTGACCCTCCCGTACCGAGAAAGCATGGACGCCACGCGATCGCAGAAGAAGTCGGTCCAAAGATTTATCTCTCGGCAGCCGTATGTCCCGATTATCTGTAGCACGTGCTCGTAGAGCCTCGAAAGTCTATGAATAGACCCAGCATGCAGTTGGACTCCGATTCCTCCACTCCGCTGACCGCTGCGCGCCAGGCACCCCCCGTCGATTTGTTTGGTCGGAAGCCATACTGCTCAGCGGACCAGTCATTTACGACGCCGTTTAATCTTGCGACCAGCATTGTCTCCAAAATTTTGCCAAACACTGGCAGCAAGCTTATAGGCCTATAGGAAGATACTTCCGTAGGGTCGCCATCCGCCCTCTTAGGGATCGCCACAGCAATGGCCTCCTTCCAGTTCTTAGGAAAGGTTCCTGTCCGTAGACAGTCATTGTACATTTCCAGGACGAACTCCGGAATAGTCTTGGCGACGACTCTCGCTATTTCTCCCGTGATGCCGCCATGCCCAGGGGCTTTGCAGAGTTTTAGCCTTGAGGTGGCAGCGCGAAGTAGCAGCGTCCGTAAATCTTGGCGGCAATTCCATTCGCGATCCAGGAAAATCAATTTGCGCCGTGTTCGGCGGTTTTCTCAGGAAGAACCCATCCATCAGGGTGGACGCAGTATCCCTCCACGTCGAGGTAACTTCCCCGCTTGGCGTTCTGACTCCAGCCAGTTCCCTGGGCCCCAAGGGTCTCTGTTACCCTCATCAGCCACAAACTCCTGCCAGTGCTTCTCCTTAGACAGCTTTATCTCCTTCTTGAGCTTTCTTCTGACGTCCAGGTATCGTTCGCTGATTTCTTGGTAGGCCGGAGTGTCGTTTAAAGTTTTTGGGAGGCCTTCCGCAGTCTGCGCGCCGCCCTACGCAGGTCGGCATTCTCCTCCGTTCACCAGGGCACCGCTCTGCGTTTCCGGTTCGAGGACCTTCGAAAGCACCCGTCAGATGCCTCTGTCATCCATCGTTCTAGGGTGCTCACTCCTGTCTGTCGGGCTAACAGATTAGTACTGCCCAAAGGAGAATGCAACTGCCCTTGTGCGGATGTCTGTCCGCGAGGTTTACCTCCTGTTCAGGATTCCAGACCCACCGACTTCTTCTTATTTTTTCGCACTGGGTCCTCGACCTGCTTCTCAAGGCAATCATATTGTGGTCGCTGTTCACCCAGGACGTGTGGCTCGATCGAATACGACATATCCAGAACTCCATCGCCGTTTCCCCAAGTCACGTCAATGTCCTACTACCTACCTCTGCCTCCGACAAAGATCGGCCAAAATAGAAGGACTTTGAGTCCTTTAGCAATGAAAAATACCTCGAGGATTTCACCTGGCTTTGCGTTGCCGGAGCCCCTTAACCTGTTCTTGCTGTGCCAGAGGACAGAAGAGGCGTTTCCATCGAAAGCGATCATGGTCGGCTTGCCACCGGTTCTCTCCAATAACCCCTCGATAAACCAAAAACCCAGCGCGAGTGTTTCCTGGTGAGTCTCGCCGTTACGGTAGGACGAGAGTAGATAGAAGCCAAGACCAGCTCTCCAAAGAGCCCAATAATATTGGCACATGTTCCTGAGTTGTTGCTCGGGACGGTAATTCTCACCGCCACGTGCTCCGAGTTGGCCACAATGATTGCCATTTTGGGATTCTATTCTGGTCATCCTTGCAGGCCACTGATAGCTGCGAAAGTCGTGACATACGGCTCCTCGAGTAGCACCACGTTTAGCCGCTTCTCTATGATGACCTGATTCAGTTCAGCCATAACGCGCGCGGAGCGTTGGCAATTCAGCTGTCCAATATTTAGGCTGCAAACTTGAGCCATTCCTTCATGAGCTCCTCTATTTCCCTACACAATGATCCCCTCTCCCCCGCGTTCGTCCTGCCTACTGCGTCCCGCCATACTCAGTACGTCGGGCTGTTTCCTATGAAGCTGCAGTCCTTGCTCCACACTCCAGAGATCCAGTACCTTGTTGAGGCAGCCTTCCTCCTGGTTCCCCTCCAGGCCACAATGTATGTACGTTTCGGTGTTTGCTAGGCATGTTCTCCCCATGTACCTAAAAGAGCAGCATTTGAAACACTGACTCACGGTGAGATGGTTTCTAAACGCGCAAGAGTTCCAACCCAGGAACACCCGTCCGCGTTCAATGACCCTCTTCCTAAGGCAGGGGGCAACCTCCAGAACTACATGTTTTGTTGGTCTGTCTTTAGGCCCCGAGAAGTATATCACCCTGGCTACGACTCCTCCGTTCGTCTCAAGTCCCCTTGCGTTTTGCTTGACTATGTCATGCTCTATGTCCTCTACGGCAATTTCCCTGGGTACCTCGTAGATTATGATCCACGGTTGTTTTCGGGCGACGCAGAAGTCTCCAATCCTGCTTGTATTAGTCCAGGATGTTGTTACAGCTTAGTCAGATCCTCCGGTTTGACCGTCTCGATGATGACACCCCGTTGTATGTTCTCCTGAAGCCTTTTACGCCGATTTTATCCCTGCTAGGATTGACCGCTCTTTTGACCCTATTGCAGACTTGCTCGCTCGATCTCATGGTGAATTTGCGCCTAGCTTCTCTTGATGACCTGACTGGGTCTCAGAGGGGGAAATGTTCCACGAAAGGAGCGAGATCGCCCGGGTTGGTCATTTGTGCGCTTGCTGCAGTTACGTAGGTCCTGGTTATTCGATTGGCTTGTGCCTGGGCCGGGAATCCCTCCCGCGGAGTCAGACCCCAATCGGCTTGAGCATACACTCCGTCGTTTCCTTGAGAATAGCTCTCTCCATTTTTAGCTGGGTTCCTAACACTAGCGCTTTACTGGCGATTGCATTGCATCCGCTAAACCTCGTCGACGTATTTCGCGATACGCGAGCTTATTCTCTCTTTGTTCGTTAGGTGAGTGCGTGTTTTTGTCCTGATATCTTCGAAAAGAGCTTGCAAGTCACGCATGTCTGCTGTGATGCCTTCATTCGCCTGGATGTCCCCGTATTCACCAGTACTTGCCTCCTCTTCGGCGAGGAGTTGCTCCGCTTACTTCTCCGGTGCTGCATACGTTTGGTTTGTCGGGCGCATGGTTCTATTATTCTCCTGAGGGATGGAGAGGATTGTTCTCCTTCTGCATTGTTTCCTCTTCTTCTAGCAACCTAGCTTCTCTTCTAGCCTTCTTTTCCTTGGCATTCCTTTCTTTTTTGTTCCGCTTTTTGTCGCTACTTGACTCAGAATCCAAGCTCGTTCTCAGGCACTCCTGGAATCCAGAAGTGCCTGGCTTTCTGTATAGGCTTTTCAGGTTTGCGTCATCTTCCTCAGATAAGGTTTTCTCAGTGTCCCTATGTTTATTAGAAGGTCCTTTTTACGGCTCTGATTTTACAAACGAGTCATCGTTAGCTGTTACATCTATTTTCCGGCCCCCCTTGACCAGGTATGTTTGTATTAATTTTCTTGGTTTTTTGTTTATTTGCTTTCTTCATCTTAGTCCCACGAGTACGATCGGAAAGAAGGTCCAGTCGCACAGAGCCTCCATATGCAACCAAGGGAATTGTACACCCCGGTGCTCCACTGGGCCACCAGTCCCCTAACTGCCTCTCGGAATCTCCACGGATCCCTAACCCCCGGCCAATTCGGCGTGGTAGTACCTACCGGCATAGCCCGATGGTTCCCTGAGATACTGGGAGTTGTGCAACACTTAGGCCGGAGTCTCCCGCGGTGCGGACAACCCGACGGACTCCAGAGCCCTCCCCCCGCCCAGACAGGGGGGGGGGGTTATAAAACTGTAATGTAAATATTATTGTCTTAACAAAAATGAGTGTGAGCGATAGCGGAAATCATTTTCTCCGCAGTGAAATAAAACCGTGCAGTCAATGCCATGCTACACGCTGGCTGCGGTCGTCTCCTGTATATTAGTAATGAAATAATTCAATATGAGCTGTAATGAAAGCCAAGAAAAACAGCAGTGTCAAATTGTCTTGTACTTTTTCATACCCTGCTCGTATTATAACATAATAGTACTAAACGTGCATGAGGAATAGATATTAAGATTTATAAAGCCTTCAAGTGTATAATGTATGTTGGTAAACAATGTGGGTACTTTTTGACACGGTATCAACGCATAAGAAACGACGTTGTTTCAAGAAGAACGATCTCATGATTGAGAATACCCAAGTATATGGGTTTACAAAAGATTCGAAAATCGTTGTAATTCGTTCGGAGGGCCGTCAACTTGCTGGCTATTGCATATTTGAAATTCACATAAAAGTCTCCCCACGAAGCCGATTCGAGCGCGCATTTCTTACCTGCTTTTCGGCCAATAGACTGCCCCTCCTAGCGAGCTGGAACTCGTGAAGTACGTTCGATCTCACAAATTTTTTCGGCCACATATTCTCCACACCATAAGGGTCCAATTTATAAAAAAAAATTGATTTTTCCACCGTTAAGAATGAGAACCTAACCTTAAGTGTTCGTATGGATATGAAGAAAGGAATTCGTTAACATACAACGTATTGGTAGCCATCTCACTTCTCACTAGCTCCGGGAATATATCTTTGACAAATATTTTCCCTGTTTTACGCTTATTTTGGATACTGAAGTTGCGGACTCTCACCGATTTAATGTCCGCTTTAATAGAGAAATACTGCGAGATCGTTGGTGAGTTAGTACCTGCCGGGCGCTTGAAATTGTTCTTAGAGACCGTTAAAAGATCGTCGATTAATTCCGGAACTTTTAAAAGTGTCAATACACGCAATACTATATCCCGGCGAGGCAAATCGCACACATTTGCAATGCCAATAATTATGATTTCTGTAGTCGGATGTGCATAGACGATGGTTTTTTCAGATGTTGTAATGGAAGCACATACTGCAGTATTTTCTTACACAGTAGCGGTAAGAGTCGCGATATCCTGCCTCGCACCATTTATCGCGTTTAATAAACACGCGAATAGTTGCTCGCTCGTAAGATTCGTCGGCGCCTGCACAGACGACGTGATGTAGATAGAACGGCTTGGACAGGGAAAGTATGTTGCGGGCCTGATGCAAAGGGGAACGACATGACTGGGGAATTGAGAATCGAGCTAGGAGATGATAGAATGAGACAATACGTGCTCGAGAGGGTAGACTGAGATAATGGTGATGACGGGCGGAATCCATTTTAAATCATGCAGGCCAACTAACTTTAAGTTGTAGAATTAGCTCTGAATTAGTGATTGACATAAGTTCCTTCTCGGGAATGCACGCGAATCGGCCGAGAGGGGGAAACTATAGATTTCTCATTGGTGGGGCATAAGCCGAGTTTAATTTGTTAGAATCCGACCCACGTTACATCTATTCATTATTATTTGTTTAACGAAGTTATCTAGATTTGAACTTTGAAAGGTGAAACTTTAAAAAATTACTAAATCAACATCGTTTCGCCCGTAACTTTTTTTCTAATTAATGAAATTAGTTTTTTTCTGAATACTTTAGGAAGCCTTGTCCTCTTCAAATTCAGTGATTTATGGACACTTCATCGTAGCCTATTTCATCGTCCCCCACTTCATAGCCTTCCGTTTCATCGTCTGGACACTTCATCGTCTGGACACTTCATCGTCTGGGACATTTCATCGTCCGGGACACTTCATCGTCTGACACATTTCATCGTCTGAGACACTTCTTCGTCTAGACATTTAATCGTCTGGGACACTTCTTCGTCCGAAACACTTAATTTTTATATTTCAGCGGGCTCCATACTTTCTTGTGTTATTAGCTGTTCTACTTGCACCAGGTGTTCAAGCTCGCCGATTACGGGGTCTAGGTGGTGCGCTCCGTAGCTTTTTATGTTATCAGCTATTCTACGTGCACTGGATGTTTAGGGTCGCCGATTACGGGGTCTAGGTAGTGCGCTCCGTAGCTTTTTATGTTATTAGCTCAAATACGTGCACCAGGTGTTCAGAGTCACCGATTACGGGATCTAGGTAGTGCGCTCCGTAGCTTTGTATGTTATTAGCTCAAATACGTGCACCAGGTGTTCAAGGTCGGCGATTACGGTGTCTAGGAATCGCGCTCCGTAGTTTTTCAACTTTCCAACTAAAAAATATGCACCAGGAGTTTGGGGTCGACGATCAAGTGGTCTAGGTATTGACTTCGAGTTAACCAACGACGACCTTGAGGTCAAAGTTGAAGGTCATTTCAAGGTCAAATCAGTTTTGCTTATTTTTCTTCAAAAATTTGAACATATTTTGATTTGACCTTGAAATGACCTTCAATTTTTTTCAAATTTGGCCCAAGGTCAAGGACAAGGTTACCGTTGTTTATTAGATAAAATTGATTTGACCTTGAAATGACCTTCAACTTTGACCTCAAGGTCATCGTTGGTTAACACCAAGTGGATACCTAGACTACATGATCGGCTACCCCAAACACTGGGTGCACGTTTTTTAGTTATAAAAACGAAAATCTACGGAACGCGACACCTAGACCCCGTAATCGACGACCCTAAAAACCTGGTGTTCAGAGTCACTGATTACGGGATCTAGGTAGTGCGCTCCGTAGCTTTTTATGTTATTAGCTCAAATACGTGCACCAGGTGTTTAGGATCACCGATTACGGGGTCTAGGTGGTGCGCTCTGTAGCTTTTTATGTTATTAGCTATTCTATATAATTTCCCGGAAAAAATTTCCCCTGGAAAAAATGTCTCCATAGGGAACGGATCCACCGTTCTCCCTATGTCATGGGGGGGGGGGGCTCCGCCCTCCATACCCCCTTCTTATGCTAACTGAACGTAACTAACACCCTCAGGGTGCTGTAAGGTTTGCGAACCCACGTGCGACTCGGAGAGCTTGGATCCACCGTTGTCCCTATGTCCTGGGGGGCTCCGGTAGTAGGTATAACCCGGTTGGGTTTGGTCGACTTTCCCCTACTTATTGCACTATAAGCTCCCCGAGTCGCACGTGGCGTCGCAAACCTTACAACACCCTGAGGGGGTTAGTTAGGTTCAATTAGTACAAGAAGGGGGTCTAGGGGGCTGAGTTTCTCCATGACATAGGGACAACGGTGCATTCATGCTCTACGAGTCCATATATACCTGCGATTCCCTGGTGCACGTATTTGCGCTAATAACATACTACGGAGCGCACTACCTAGATCCCGTAATCAGCGACCCCGAATACCTGGTGCTCGTATTTGAGCTAACAACATAATAAGCTACGTAGCGCACTACCTAGACCACGTAAATGGCAACTCTATACACCCAGTGCACGCAGAATAGCTAATAACATAAAATTCTACGGATCCCACCACCTAGCCCGTAATCGGCGACCCTGAACACCTGGTGCACGTAGAATAGCTAATAACATAAGAAACTATGAAGTGTCCCCGATGACGATGAGCCCCTGACGAACAAGTGTCCCGGACGATGAAATGTCCCAGACGATGAAGTGTCCCAGACGATGAAATGTCCCAGACGATGAAGTGTCCCAGACGATGAAATGTCCCTGACGATGAAGTGTCGCAGACGATGAAGTGTCCCAGACGATGAAGTGTCCAAGACGATGATGTGTCCAGACGATGAAGTGTCCAGACGATGAAACGGAAGGCTATGAAGTGGGGTACGATGAAATAGAATACGATTAAGTGTACTGGTACCAAATTCAGTGACCCCGAAAATAATTAAAAATATTATCTTCTTGGATGGATTGCCCAGAGCCTCCAGTCTGGAGAAAAGTTAAAAAAAAATATCCAACAAAAATTCTCCTGCTTGTCAGTGTGGTTTAGTCGGCGTCAAACTTATAGTAATTACTTGTCATATTGGTAAGAATTTATGGTAATTTTATTCATTTTGCAACTTTTTAAAAATGTTAAATGGGATTTTAAAGAAGACAAGGCCTCCAAAAATAATAAAAAAATTAATTACATTAATTAGGAAAAAAATTACGGGCAAAACAATGTTGTTTTAGAGCCTTTTTATAGTTTCACCTTTCAAAGTTCAATTCTAGATAACTTCTTTAAACAAAGTTTTTATGAAAAATAAAAAATACGTGTCCCTTTAATTTTTCATGGAGAATATAGTAGTTTTCGATACAAGTGCGTATGCGTAAAGAACTTTACACATACACACGTGTGCCGAAATATTGTTTACGTACGGCTTTTCCGTGCGTAAAGTATAATCGAGTGCGTAAAGTTTTCTTTACGCACGAGTTTACTTTACGCACCGAAAAGACGTACATAAACATATTTTATGTATAGCTTATTATACAACTTGAAGTCAGTTGGCCTGCATGATTTGAAATGGATAACTCCAGTAAATAATAGAATGAGCGCATACAACAAACCACGTCGGATTTTGCTTTGATGAATTGAATAGCGCGCGAGCGATTAAATTCCGAATTACAGACCGCGCAAACGTATTTGTCGTATTGTACGACATACTTTTGTGGCATTTAGCGCAAATATCGACCTTAACTTGTTCGGTGGTATGCGTCTTAATATTCTTCTTCCTCGTGTATGACATCGAGCTAGCATACCTCAGTGATATTACGAACGAATGAACTATGAGGGTGTTAACGGAGAAGCCCACCGTCAAACAGTCCGGAAAAAGAGTCAGTGCAGCTCTGCTCAATCGGAACACGCAGCTAGTTCAAAATCGCCGAAGTGCTCGATAACGGACAACCCAGGAGAGGACCCGAAGAAGACTCTGGGATCACTACACGGTCTAGCCAACTCTGGACAGCCCTCTTCAAACCTGGATCCACGACACAGAGGCAAGATCATATTTAACAATATATCGCCCCATCTCTGATCATAAGGAACATCAGCCATGGCCTACAATCGGTCTGCCTTGACTTTCTCAAATTCACCCCGTTCCTTTCTCCGTTCCTCATCCCCAATCCGCGCTTGATACTAACTTAACAAAATAAATTACGGAGTGTGAGATAATAATAGCAAACTGTTTTCATGAATTAACCCCTTAAACACTCCAATTTATTTATAGGAGGAGAGGCCCCGTCGAAAGAGGACCTACGTGCAAAAGCACGAACGGCTCCGAAGTGAGTTTCAACGCTCAAATCGGGTCGTAATAACTGCGTAGTCATTACTGTTTGTCACACTTTCCCATAAATGTATTATTTATTAATTTTAAATGCCTGCATATAATACCCTTTTATTGTATTATTTATTCTTAAATAATGTATTATTACCTATTTAAATTAAAAGTATAGTAGTAGAATATTAAAAAATAAAAAAGAATCATATTATTTCGTTTGAACGTGCTGTTCGACACTAATGCACTTATACCGAGCTGCAACTAGACATATTCATGTTTAGCTCTACATATCTCTGGTTTTCGAGCATGCGATTGGAATGAAACTAGAACTAGTTTGGTCAAAATTTGGTCCTCTTTTAAAACGTATAGTTGACAATTTTCGACATTTTTATGCCTATGACGTTACAGCGGAAATATTTCAAGGACAACATTTTTTTATCTCATTTTCTGTAGTTCTGCCTGCCATATCTTCTCACTAACAAGAGATAAAGGATTTATAGAAGAGTCATTCTGTAGGGCATTCTATAAGCTTTCGAATAAATATAACAATCTTTGCATTCGGCATTATAGGTATCGTGGTTCTTCTATAAAACTATCAATCACAATGGATTTTCGCCGTTTTTACATTCATAAAATTAATATTACATTTTTTGCAGTATAATTCTTATATAAATGTTGTTTGTAAAATATTCCAAAACTATTTATTGTATTCTATGTCATTTATAAAATGATTTATTATACCCTTAAGAATTATAGTTATTTTATGAATTGATGCCTCTTAGTATATTAACAAACTTTAATTCTAGATCATTTTTACAGGCTCTATATTCCAATTTCGAAAGCACCTCGAAACCTTGCACGTGGATGCCAGCAAAAACTGCTAATTTATCTTTGCCAATTTGTAATGAAAGGAATATATCAGTGAAGGCAATGTTTCATGCTAATTGTGGGAACAGTTATGCTATTTTAAAAGGTTTTAATGTTTTTTATTCAAAATAACTAAAATTAACAACCTTTTAAATATTAATCGTAAACCAAGAAGCTAATTTATATATCTTAATAAATTTGAAAAATCTACTCCAACAATGTTACTGATAAAATATAATTATTGAATTTGTTCCCTACAATTTATTAATATACAGTAGACGTTTAATCAGTATTTTGTAATATTGTCTGATTATAGATGATCGATATGTGGAATTGGGGCCCCTGGGGCCCATCGAAGGGGAAAGTGGTTTACTTAAGGCATACAAAAGCTATTTACCACCAAACATTGATGCTGCCTTTACTGATCCAATCAAGAACTTTACAATATTTTTCAAGGTGATAATGTAATATTCTAGTTTTACTTTTATTCAAAGTTCAAATGCATTTGCATTTACACATGTTGAACTTCGCTTCCATTCATTTTCATTCGCAAAAAAAAAAATTACTTCCACCCAAAACTCATGTCTGGATGAAGTATTGAATTTGGTCAGCTCCAGGCAGAAAATAACCGTATAGTTTTTCATTAGGTGTCGACAATTCAGACCCTAAAGAACTCAAAACTACAATAATAGCTATTTTCGTATCATGGGCGTAAAGTTGTACGCCCGCGGTGCGAACATAATTTTTGTCATAGTAGGAGTAAAATCATACTTTACGCCAAGTAGGTGTAAAGTCGCACTTTACGCCCCAAAAAAGAGGCGTAAAGTCGAACTTTACGCCTACTATGACGAAAAAACATTTTTGTAGGTAATCTTGATTCGACATAAATTTTTTGTTTAAATTACGTCTTGGCATAACTTGGATCATTACTAAAAAACATTAGACCCAATTACGTTTCTTCGCAGTTTATTGCATTTATTTTGTAAAAATACAAATTTGATTTAAAAAATATTTCAAACAAAAAAGATACAGCATTGAATTCTCTACAAAAAAGGTTGGATGCATTTTCTTCTTAAAGTCAAGCACAATGCCATAAAGACTGTTTTAAAATGCGTACGACTGACAAAGTATTCAATTTGGTGACCAGGGCAAAAAAAATTACCCTACAGTTTGTCATCAAATGTCGACGTTTCGGACGAAAAAAGCGGTGGTGGTGGAGGGAGGAAGGGGGGGGGGAGATGATACGTCGACACTGAAACAACTAAAGCTTCTCCGTCCCTCGCGCGTGCACGGAGAAAAATTGTCTCGTTATAACTCCGTGCAGCACATGGTTCGAGTGGGTGGTACTTGATTTGCCCGAGCAGCCCGAGGGATAGGGCGGCACAACACCGGAGAAAGCTTTACAGAAAGCGTCGCAACTTTGTAAGAACACCTGTCACGAGAAAATCCGTGCAGCGGTAGTGGGGAATAGGTGGTTCTTGATTTGTCCAGGGAATAGCGTGCGAAGCGCCGGTAAACCGTTTACGTGTGTTGAGACTCTGGGCATACATATGCACACTCGTTTGCTTGGAGCTGCACGGCAAAAGTCTGTGCAGTGGCTGACTGCATGCACTCTGCAGACCCAGCAGCGAAAAAGTTTACACATGTATATGCCGAGAGTTTCGACTCGCGCTGTAAAACTTCTTTCGACGCTTCGCACGCCATTACGCGGGGAAGTAGGGTACCACCGATTCAGCATATCGATGCACGAAATTCCATGGGGGGGGGGGGGGGCACTAGTGATCGCAGAGTTTCGACTCCCTCTGTAAACTTTTCGTGGATGCTCCTACGCGCTATTCCACGTTCAAGTCAAGTAGCACCGATTCGCCAGCGCTGCCCAGTGTAACACCGAGGCAATTTTTCTCCGTGTGGTGATCACATACGGGCGCAAAAGTTATTTTACGCCCTTGATACGAAAATAACCATTTCGATATATCTAAAGAGATATATGGGATGGGGCATTCCACGCCAAATGTGCAACTTTTTTTTCATATTTTTTTTTTCTTATCTAACTAGTCTCTTATCTTTAGAACATAAAAATGAAGCACATTGGACCATATATAATAATAAAATATTGCTTGTATGAAATATTATAGAACTCCTCGCATAAAATAAAAATTTCCACTTTAATTTTTATAAATGATTTAAGCTCCAAAATATTAGTATAAAAAATTAATACAATACATGGTTTCTGTAGAATTTTGATCAAGCTTTCGTATAAAAATATTTATTTTTATGATTTATTACAGAAAGGCATACAAAAATCGTTTCGAAGTATTTAATTTAAATTTTACAATAGATCCACCGTTTTTAAAAATCTGAAAAAATTCATAAAAAAACCTTTGTTTGGTACATTTCTAACAGCATATTAAACATCTTGGGCTGTGACTATTTTATATGCTCATTATCGATTTGAATTTAATAGCAAAAAATGAAGGCCCCTCCATTGCATGTAAAGCTATAAACACAGGGGCCTTCTTTCTCGAAAACTTAAAGTTAGTTATCTCCGTCAATTTTGATCGTAGAAAAATTATTTTTTTTTTATTTTAAATGGTATTTCATGCTGTACACGACTTATTTATCCAAATTTATATATTTTTATTTCTTACTCACAATAGCTTCAAAAAAGTGCCAGTAGTATTTAAATGGTTATGTGCAATTCCCCAAGTTGGAAGTTTTAGATTTTTTTAATATTAAGTTTTGTATTGTCATCCGTTATCTTAATTCGATATATGTCTACGTGTTTTCTCACAAAAATATCTAACTTCGAAATGATATTAGCTATGGGCTGCCGCCGCGTACCGCGAAACTTTCGCACGGTCGGGTTTACGTCTCTTCGGGGTGTGCGCGGATAGTGAACTTTTCCGCCGCTAGTTGCCGTCAGAGCGTTCGTGGATATTTTTGTGGAATGCCCCATATCTTTAGTTGTCTTATAGATATCTTGTTATGGCTGGGATGGCGCCCGAAAGTGGACGCCACCTCTCTGCCGTGAAAGGACCAAATCGACCAGAAGGGTCGATTTGAGGATTCTTTTAGGATGGACGGAGCTGCCGAATGTGTTCGTTCAAAAGGAAAGGAGAAAGGTGAAAATAAATAATAACTCGATTTTCTTTTTCTTATAGGTTTTTTTATTTTGAGATCATTTATTTTTAATCATATATTTTTATTTTGAGATTATTTTGAGGAGGCTGGTTATGGTCGGGGGGTGTTGACTGGCTGTCCTTTGCGTTGGGCGGGTTGTTCCATATGTTTGTTTCGGGCCACTGTAACAAACGTGGAAAAATTTAGTTTCGCGGAAAGAGAAACGCGGGAAACTTATAAAAAAATAATATTGAAAAAAAAGTGAAAAGACTATGACCTAATTCCCTATGGGTCGATTCCGCATTGGCACGTATCAATCCCGGAATAAACCGAGGAAAGGGTTTACAAGTTCCTAGAGGGAGAGATAGAAACGCCGGGCCAAAAGATTTGGCCCTGGTCCCGAGCTCTGTCCCTGTTCGGAACTAGTTTACCCCAAAAAAATATAAGAAAAAATAATTGCCACGGAGTTCGCCCGTATTCGGAGGGATCGAAACGCCGGGCCAAAAGATTTGGCCCTGGTCCCGAGCTCTGTCCCTGTTCGGAACTAGTTTACCCCAAAAAAATATAAGAAAAAATAATTGCTACGGAGTTCGCCCGTATCCGGAGGGATCGAAACGCCGGGCCAAAAGATTTGGCCCTGGTCCCGTGCTCTGTCCGGGTTCAGGTTAGTCGCCTGGAATCTTACCTAGGGGAAGATACTTACTATTATTTCTGCTTCGATGACTCTCTGTGCCGGTGTAAGTCCCGACCCTCTTCGGAACATAGGCTGCTGGGCTGACGCAATGTACTTGTCGAGCTGAACTTCTGCTCGAGCTTAACTGATCAACCTTAACTGCTTAACCTTAACTGCCTTTTTTTGGTCCAGGAGGTGCTGTATTTATACTGGATACCGCCCGTGGTGCCAAGTTCCGTTTTGAAGCGTTGAGTCGTGTCACGGTTTTCTATCCAAAATTCATGTGAATGCAAGATTTGCAGCTTCCGTCCGAATTGAACAGAATCTCTTTGCGCATTTAGACAATTACGTTAATTTTAAGATTGTACAAAAATGAACGGTAGTTGTATCTTGTATAGAACTGGAGATATTTATTTGTTAATATTTACTAAATTAGTTTTTCAATAATCCGATAGATTTTATGCAATTTTTATATGTCGTTGTGTTGTTTTAATAGTAAACTTGTATTTTTAATAAACTATTTTGCATTAATTGTTTTAATACAACTATTCTTGATTTTTGTACAATTTAACATTATTTTTATTGAAGGCTTGTAAGAGCAATTTACACATAGTGATACAAAGCATGAATTTCGTACAAGACATGAATAAACAATGAGATATTCTTAAAATAATTGTTTGTTTTTATAAATTTTGTATTATTGTAACTTTGAAAACATGATTATCGAGATGCTAAATTTTAAAGGAGGTTCAATTTTGTAATAGAGATATATAAATAAAAGGTTCATTGTTTATTCATGAGATGGTGTTTACAATGTTTTATACGCTAATGTTTATTTATTCGTTTGTTCGGTACCAGTTTGAAAGTTTGACTAATGAAATTTCGTGGTTGAATCTATTGTAATAAAAGGAGAAAACGGAATTTGTCAGTTTTTATAAATAAACGTTTCATTTTATTTTATAAATGTGTTTTCTGCAAAACCAGCACTTTATTTTGTAATAGACTTTCTATCTAAATATGGAGACTAATCCGACCAATGTTATCATTCTATTGTTCGTTAGTTTTGGTTTATAATTTTTATATTATATGAAAAGCTATCTGGAAAAGAATTTTCTTGGAAATGAAAAGTATGTCATATAAGCGTGTGCATGAGAAAGTGGAGGTACTTTGTAATTTTTATTACTTTTTTAGAAATGGATAGAGTTGGTCAAGGGTACGGGTTGCTAGTCCGGTTTGCTGCACTTTCTAAAGATGCTTTTACATTTTTCTGTACATTTTCCTTTGAGACTATTTCGGAAAGTTTTTATAAAATAATTAATGGTATTTTTGAAATTAGGTGCGTTACGTAGGACGTAACAATCTAAAAGATATCTGTTAGAAATCTTTTCAACACTTTCTATATATCTCTTAAGCGTCTTTAAGACATCTTTTTGCTTATTTGGTACATTCTAAGATTATATATAGATCATAATAATATACAGACATCTGATTAGTAAAACATAGTACACATGTAGTCTATCATCAAATAGTCTAGTACAATACAAGTGCGTGATGTAAGTGTTTACAATATTATTAATTAATACTTCGGGTGACCTGTCGTCTGAGCTTGATATCATTTTCAAAATAAAGTTGGAAACTTCGAAAATGACGGCTAAAACACGAAAATATCAGCGAAAAGCTCCGGAATTTTTTATTAAAAAATGATAGACTTTCAGAAAAAATGTTATTGAACAAAGAGTTCTAAGAATTAATCAAAGAATACGATCAAATTTTTTCAGAACGTTTTGAACAATTACCTTCATTTTCAAAATCGCAAAATTTTGAAATGATAAGAAAAGCCATACAAAAATTCTAAAAAAATCTATCGTATCGTAGAGGTCGTGCGAGGTACTACTCATAGAAATTTGTGTTCTGTATTTAAGTGAATTAAATTTTGTGAAGTTCGAATATAGATTTCTAAATATTGCAAATATCTAGTGCAATTATTGTTAATAAATTCACATCTGATATTGAACGTTTTAATATTAGAAGTATCACGAAACCGATGGAAGTGGAACAATATACTGTCACGACTGTCCTGGTAAAAATCCGGTAAGAAACATTGAGTCGGCTGAGACTTGTCCAAATTGTGGGAATATATTTCATCCTGGCTGTTTAGGTCGGCATGTGCGTAAGGACAAAACTTATAAGTGCACCATGAATATAAGGTTAAGGACCAAAAAAAAGGACAAAATATCAGACGTCGATATTCAGGCACTTGTGGAGAAATTATCGATTCAAGTCTCCAATGGATTTAATGAATGTCACTCCGATTCTCAATGCCTTCAAAATTCAATAGTTTGTCTTAGCCTTAAATTAACTCAAACAAACGATAGTTTAGTCACATCTGAAAATAAGTTGAATGTTGTTGAAAAGAGACTCGAAGCAATTTGAACTAGTGATCGTGGGGCCTGTACATGTTCAGAGGCATTATTAAGATCAATGTATATATACTCAGAGATTTTGGATACGCAGATGAGACCTCATAATCTCATATTTTACAATAATGTGCATATACTTGGTGTGACGGTCTATATATTAAAAGTAGAAAAATAATAAACAAGTAGAAAAACCGTAACAGACGAATTGCGATGGCAAGAATTAAACACTTCAAATGTTGCATTTTATTTACAATTAAATGAATACATAATATTATTTACTCGTATTTTACAATGTTCCGGAGTCTGGAAATGACATCGCATACCTGAATAACACAATTTTGTCACCAATGGATGTCCGCATGATTTTAATTCGAACTCGCAGAATGGGTAAATCTGTTGCCCCCTCCCTAAAACTAGTGTAACCCAACCTATATGGAACCTAGTCTTAGCCATGTTTAAGTGCAACTCTGTTCCGGGCAATTGGGGTCTTTGCGAGAACAAGTTCCCAGAGGAACCCTTTTCCGGTTAAATTTTTCCGAGGGGAATGGTTTTCCAGGGAACAGCCCAACTCGCTTGTTATACTTTGCCTCTAGTACAAACCTTACATGCATACTGCAGATGGTCTTAGAACGACAATCGCGCGTCGAGCATAACGCCAAGGTCTTTAATGGCGTCCTTCGTTCTAATTCCCTTATCGTCGACCGTGAAGGTAGCGTACATTCTCTTCTTTTAGTACGAGAGATGAGCACCGCCTCCGTTTTCTCAACCGCCAAGCAGAGTCCGTGGTTTTTCAACCAGCTAGCTACCACCGCAATAGCGTCATCACCGAGGTATTGGACCTCCTCTATAGTTTTTGTGACGACGATAAGTGCAACGTCGTGGGCAACAGCTACCTTAGCCACCCCGTCTGGAAGTGATTGTTTGAGTAATCCGTCATACATGACGCTCCATATCAAGGGACCCAGGACCGAAACCTGCGGTACGCCTCCTGTGATGTTATGGAAGCGCCTGTCGTCATCAGTGTCATAAAACAGAGTCCGGGCTGACAGGTAGCTAGAGATGACCCTTCTAAGGTAAATTGCTACCTTGAGTTCTTCTAAGGCTAGCATGATGCAATCCCATCGGGTCGAGTTAAAGGCATTCTTGATATCAAGCGGGACGATGCGAGAATCTGCTATCTTGTCTTCCGTCTTTTCGTCACGGCGTAGCTCCGATTTGCACGTTTTAAAAATTGGCGCGCATATTCGGTGGACACTTATAAATAATGCGTGTTTCAAAATCCTGCGCCTCTAAACTCTGGTCGTTAATCGGTGGACAGAAACTCGTCCAGCATACTTCACGCGAATACATTGATTAAAGTTACCAACCGAATTCTCTCTTTTCTACCTAATTTCTCTCTCAAACTACGACCTATCAATACATTATAATAATAATAAAACATAAACGCAAGACTATATGATCCCCTACAGTCTTCACGACACCAGAGATGGACCGACAATCTAAACAAATTATAGCGCTCTGCCATTGCGTCCAATTGTTACAGTACAGTTAAATTATTCGGAGACTGAACCCCGAATATGTACCAACCGTAATTGCACTATTCTTACGGGCAACAAAAAACTTCGAGCGACGCGATGTAGACAGCAAAGGAACTTCGTGTACACAGGCTACGTAGGAATTGTAGAAACCGTAACTACACATCGTTATTTTTCTTTGTTTCCGTCATTTCTACAGAAAAAGTGCATGATGCAAAAATTGTCCATATTTACGAAAATCAGCTTGTTTATGAGGTTTTCACGATTTTCATCAAGAAAACCGCATTTGCGCCAAGTTTCACTATGATATTCGAATTTTGTGGACCAAAATACGTAAAAAAACATAGGCATGCTAAAAATTTGAAGAGTGACGCTTTCGGAAGCACACCCGAAAATAGAAATAGTTTATTAAAGATTAATAGAAATAGTATTTTATGCAACAAGGGCGCAATTATCGATCTTCGACGAGTGTGAAGTTTGTCGCTCGAGCGGAGCGAGGGTGACAATCACAATCGACGGAGATCGATATTCGCCCATGTTGCATACGATATTTTTTAATACGACGTGAGTAGAGCGCAATTTTACGTACATGAAAATTTCGCCCTAGTGCGTAAAATCGCGTTTTACGCACGGAGTGTTAAAAAATACTATTACGTGCAATACTGGCACCGCCAATGTGCGCCATGCAAAACCCGCCAACCTGCTCCATCCCGAGTTTATAGGTTAAAACGTAATTTTCGTAATGATACTTATTTATTTATTTATTTATTTATTTATTTACGGGCGAATTCGCCCTCAAATTACAATGATAAAAGCATATATTTAAAATACATTAAAATAAACGAGTATTATACAAAAGAAAGTAGTGTGAGAATGCAAGACAATAACCATGTGATTATAATTGAACTTAAAGTTAAGTTAAGGTGCGTTTAAATTTAAAGAACGAGCCTATCTGATAAGTCGAGTCTATATCGTTACGGAGAGTAGTACGTTAGGATTACACTCCTACAAGCGCAGGTAAAGGTCGATGTGGCCTCTATTCTCGTTAAATGTGGAAGAAGCGTATTCTAGGTACGTCTTATACGATTTACTACCGAAAAAAACGATAAGTTTGTCCGGCAGTTGGTCTCCCATAAAGTGCGAAAAGAGCGTAAAGAGTGCGTTGGTCTGCGTGACGCAAAGAGATTGGACACCTCAGGCGATCGAATCGTTCCAGTCAAAATCTTTTTTACTAAAATAATGTCATTTAAATTATGAATGGATTGAACTGTAAAAACTTGAAATTGAGCTGAAATGATTGAAAAGTCATATGAAAATTTCTGCATGGGATTATTCGTTTCAAATCAAAGGTATTTCAGGAACCTCCTTTGTACAGACTCAAGTATTACTGTTTCAGATTTAGTATGAGGAGACCAGATAGGTGAAGCATATAGTAAATGAGGAAGTACAAGGGATTTGCATATATTAATGATAGCAGCGGTGTCAGTGAAGTATTTGGTCGATCGCATGAGAAATCCAAGCTGTTTAAAGGCATTGTTTACCGCCAACTTCAGGTGTCCGGAAAAAGAACCGAACAGATCGTATAAAACGCCGAGATCCTTTATAGAGTCTACACTTAGTAAGCTGTAATTATTAATAATATGAGACCTGGTCTATGAAAAGGGACCTTACGTGTCAAAAAATCATTTTTCACTTTTTTGTCGATTCGGATATAGTTTGAGACGCTCTTTCACGTGGTGAAATCTGGAAAATCATAATTTGTTTAAAAGTTTACTAAAAGTTAAGAGAAAGAAGAGTACTAATATGAAAAATACTGTTATTTTTTTTAAATCAGGAATAACGAAAATACATCGATTTATAAGATAAAATACAATATTATATGCCAGAAAAACATACTTTACGCCAAAAGAACATAATATTTTTCGTCAAAAGAACATAATATTCTACGCCAAAATTTACGCTTTGCAAAACAAAGGATTTCTTTACATTGTTTTTCCGTAAAATAGTTTTTCTGGCATATAATAATCTTGTTTGTCTTATAAATTAATGTGTTTTCCATATTCCAAATTTAAAATAAAAATAAGTTGTTTTTTCGTATTTTTACTCTTCTTTTTTCACGTTTAGTAAACTTTTAAACAAATTATGACTTTCCGGGTTTCTCCATGTGAGAAAGCGTCTCAAACTCTATCCAAATCGGCAAAAAAGTGGAAAATGATTTTTTAACGTATAAGCCCCCTTTTCATTAATTTTGAAAATCTGTCACCGGATTCGTATTCAGCGACCCCAAAAACCCCCCAGTAACGAGTTTCGAAAGAATCCGATGATTTTTTTAAATGTGTCCGCCATATTGGATCCGCGATTTTGAATTTTGA
This sequence comes from Trichopria drosophilae, assembly GCA_030407085.1. Taxonomy (NCBI): domain Eukaryota; kingdom Metazoa; phylum Arthropoda; class Insecta; order Hymenoptera; family Diapriidae; genus Trichopria; species Trichopria drosophilae. The sequence continues at coordinate 70,414,056 of CM059587.1, forward strand.
AAATCTTACACCGGATTCGTAATCAGCAACCCCAAAAACCCCCGAGTAACGAGTTTCGAAAGAATCCGATGATTTTTTTTAAATGAGTCCGCCATATTGGATCCGCCATTTTGAATTTTGAAAATCTTACACCGGATTCGTAATCAGCAACCCCAAAAACCCCCGAGTAACGAGTTAACGAAAAAGTAACTAACGAGAAACTGACGAAACGAGTTGTTTAACTTCAATCGCTGTTTTCTCGAAAACTTGTTTTCGCATGTAAGGTCCCGTTTCATAGACCAGGTCACATATATTGATAACGCATACAATTGAACCCTTGGCGATCAAAAGGAGATGCGCGAAACGCCGGAGAATTTGTTGGCCCCTCGGCTCGTAATTTTTTGACTTTCGAATTTTAAAGTTTTCATTAGATATCTTAATAGGAAAATTAATTACGCGAGTTTTTTGTTAAAATAAAAAAATTTCTATCCCTCTTCGTTTTTAATATAATCGCAAAAAACGAAATTATTTGAAATATAAAATAACTTAATTATTTTGTCTTTAACTCGTCATATCTCTTACAATAATTGGAATTTTTTAATGAAATTTTTAGGGAATATGCACTATTCTATCTACAAACTAACGTATTTTTCCAAATTATGGTTAGTTATTACGGACATTTTTTAAATATTGGTTTTTGTTTTACTGCACAAAATTGACATTGAAAGCTTCAAACACTTGGGGAGTCGAAGGAAATTTCGATTTTTTGATAGAAATTTTTTACTTTAACAAAAAATTTGCGTAATTAATTTTCCTATTATGATATCTAATGAAAACTTTAAAATTCGAAAGTCAAAAATTACGAGTCGAGGGGCCAACAAATTCTCCGGCGTTTCGCGCGTATCTCCTTTTGATCGCCAGGGGTTCAATTTTACTTCGACCCAGACCATAGGTCTGGCGAAGTATTGAATTTGATCAGTCCTCGCAAAAAAATTACCCTATAGTTTTTCATCAAATGTCGACGTTTCAGGCCCTAAGGAACCCAAAGCAACAATAAAAAAATTGGTGTCCGTTAGGTTGTACGTCCGTCCGTCCGTCCGTCCGTCCGTGGGCAAAATTTTGTATACGCGATATCTCGCGAATGGAATGACGAATTTAAAAAGTACAAACGGATTTGGGTTTCTCTTGACAAAACTTAGATCTGATTAGCTTTTGGAGACGATGCGTACTAGATTATGGGGAGGTTTAACAAAAAAACACGTTTTTTCATTTTTTAACAAAAAATACAAATCGTAAAAAAAAATGTTTCAAACAAAAAATATAGAACATCGAATTCTCTACAAAAAGGTTGAATTCATTTCTTCGTAAAATCAACGATAATGCCGAAAAAAGCAAATTAACATGAAACTAACATAAATTGTACGTACACATATACAATGCATATGTATATATATTATATACATTACATGAAAAACAGAGACACAGAGGAAGCAGGGGAGTGAGGCGGGTATCGGGGGGGGGGGGGGGGGATAAAAAAATATTTACTGTAATTTGGTGTCGGGTAGCCATGGGGAGGTGGTAGCGGGGAGGGGGGGTTCGGGGCTTCACAGGAAGCGGGGGAGCGTGACGGGTATGCCCCCCCCCCCCGACCTGTCAAAAACTCGACTAAACCGCGGTTTTTTAAGCATCAGTGTGAACAAGACGTGCTCATTTATCAGTGCTTCGGCTGGTCTGCGGTCGGGGTCGAAGTTTTGAAAATGCTCATTTTCAATTTTACTATAGGGTGATTATGTCAATGAATGGACGACTACCAATGAATGGACGATTTTCTACATATTTCTATTTCTTAAGAATGTATGATGCACAACATGCAAGAAAATACATAATTTTATGTTCTTTGAACATTCAAAACAATATTTACAGTACTATTGATCTTCCAGTGTTTATTATTTTGCAAAATCAAAGCAAAGTTTTAAAGCCATCCAAAACTGTACTGAAAACGCCCCATTTGATTTAACCTGTCTATTCATTGGGGTTTAGCGGATTTTTTTACAAACGTATGAAGACGAGGTTAATAGTTAAATAAAATCAAAGGTTGAACTACACGGTCATAAAGAGCAGAGTCTTACGATTCTAATGGTGCTATCATAATTAAATTTTCATAAAAGAATTCAAAAGTTACAATCGATCAAAGTGTGAAAAATGCTTAACCGTCCATTCATTGGCATATTCACCCTATTTAAGGAACAAGATATTGTTGCAATATATGTATAGAAACTACTCGAACCTAACGATGCTAGAACTACCCTCTGCCGCCTTCTTTCCTGGCAGTGTTAAAATGGGAATATTCCCGGAAGCATCAGCCTTTCGTCAGGGAACTGCAATACGAATTTAGCCGAAATTGTAGGCACCCGGGTTGAAGGCATCTAGTTCCTCCCTCTTTTTATTAGACTCTCGGTGATCAACACGAAATAGCTGTAGCTAATTCTCGGAGTGCAAAGGTATTCATGTTTCGAAGTGCCATAATACCCTAGTAAAATGGGAAAATTTGGAGGAAATAGTGGTTACAGCTTTGTAAACTATACCTAACCTAACCTAACCTAATCTAACCTAACCTCACCTAACCTAACCTAAGATTTGGGCATGGGCTTGTTTCGTGCTCTCTTTGAAGTGTCTAAAGCACTGATCTATACTAAATTAGATCAGTGGTCTAAAGTACCCGCTCGCCCCTCCCACCTTCCGCCAAGAGCAATGGCGGGTGGAAACAGATGCGAGGAGGTTCATTATTCAATTGATTATACAATAACGAATTTTTGAGGTTATGCTATCTAATAATATCGGACGCGTAATTCTGACTTTCGACATTAAATCAATTTTCCTACTTACATCAAGATTTCCGACGTATATTTGTATTAATTTAAATATTGTTTTTTACGTCTGTAGAAGACACCGGTCAATAACAAATATCGATATGTGTATCTGTTGAACTCCTGTTCTGAATCCATATTGCAATTTCAGAAGGTAATTGAGAGAAATAATACGACGCAAAAAAGTTAAATGAAGCATAAAGAAGCCATCTAACACAAGTTTGACTCTGTGGTAATCGGCTCAGAAACGCTACTCAATATTACGTATACAGGGTGGCCGATTTATCTGAAGACAGAAATATCTCGAGGACTATGCACAGAATCAAAAAAGGTGTGGAATGAAAGTTGTTCGACACGAAGGGAGGCATCCAGTGATAACGAAATTGACTCCCTCCCCCACCCCCTGCGGTGGGGGAAAAACAATAAATCTTAAATAGGAACCCCCTATTTTTTATTGCAGATTTGGATTCTCCCGAAGAAAGTACACCAATTTGACCTAGGAGCTATTGCATTTTGGTTCACAGGTGGCGCTGTAATCGATAAAAATCCAAATTTATCTGAAGACATTGAAATATCTCGAGAACTATGCCTAGAATCAAAAAAGGTGTCGGATGAAAGTTGTTCGACACGAGTAATAATGAAATTCAAGGTCTAGGTAATAGTCAAGGTAATGTAATCAAGGTCTAGTACTTCCACTGCTACTCTTGAAAAATGTGCTGGGCAACCATCATACTGAAACCACATTGTCCGTCGGACGTCCATAGCAACATCGTCAAGTAGTATTGGTAGTTCTTGATCTAGGAAATCTCGATAATTTCTTCCATTCAAATTACCTTCAATGAAATAAGGACAAATGAGTTTATTTCCCATGATTCCACACCAAACGTTCACCGACCAAGGACGTTGATGATTAACTTGTCGTAACCAATGGGAATTTTCTATGCTCCAATAATGCATGTTATGCCTATTGACGCCACCATGGTTCGGGAATGTAGATTCATCTGAAAGTAATACATTAACAAAGAAATTGTGGTTCGTTTGCATTTTTTGAAGTGCCCATTCACAAAACACCACTAGGTTATGAAAATCATCGCCATGTAGTTCCTGATGCAGTGAAATGTGATATGGGTGAAACTTATGACGATGCAATATTCTTTGAATACTATCTCTGGAAATGCCGGAATCGCGATGTAATTGTCATGTGCTTACATGTGAATTTTGGTGAATAGCTGCTAGTACAGCTACTTCGTTAGCTTCTCCTGTAACTGTTAATCTTCGCTTCCTTTTTTTCATTTGTACGCTGCCGTCAGAGTGAAAGGCATTCACAACTTTGTAAAAAAAGAACGCGAGCGAGCATTATCTGGAAAACGTTCAGCATACAACGCAACAGCATCGTCAATATTCCTCCTACATTCACCATAAACAAGAATCATTTTAATTTTTTCGGGAATTGTAGCAGAATTCATTTTTAACTTGCAATTCGATTTAAGCAATGAAAGGTAGACAAAAAATAGTCACGTAAACTGAAAGTTGTTATTCTAAAACTAAGGGACCTCCGACCGAATTGCTACCAATACAATGGACTTCAAAAACAGTCTTACACTGAGAGACCGTGAATATTAAATTTTAATATGGGGATCAGTGTTCTCAGATCTAGCAGGAATTTCGAGCGTGCGCAGTGCGACTTCTCTCACATTGGTCGGCGGTCCGCCCGCGATTCCGTATTCATTCAAGTGTGTAGAAGGCGCCCCGAGGCACTCAGTGTGTCTTTAATTTTCGCTTAATTACGCTTATACGCAAACCTTAAAAATTCTGTTTTTGCGGGATTCATTAGCAGAAGCAAATCATATAATATTTATGAATAGAAAATATAAAAAAAGAAACCGAATACATTATTTTTAAGATAAAACTTATCCAATTATCTGTTTACAAAGGCAAATCGTATAAGCGGATATCGCCAAACGCCTTGATACTTTTAACTTGATACTGCACTTGCAAATTAATTGCAATTCGTAAAATTTTAATTTAACAAACTATAGTATCGTCATACACTATTGCTATTTTCCTTTTCATTTAATTTTAATAATTTTATTTTGTAGTTTTATAAAATTATATATAGTCCTTCTCATTTTTTTTACTTTTCATATAAACTGAATATAATAATAATAAATAATAATATTTAGAATTCTTCTTAGAAAATGTGTCATTATATTCATACAATTGCCAGGAAGATTTAAAACGAACTTCATTTAAAATTTTCTTTTTTAATTGAAGTAATAATGGTTTAAATAAATATGGTTCAATATTACTAAAAATTGTTGAAACGCAGAAAAATAGTAGAAAACCCTCCTCGGCGTTTCGGATCCCTTTCCGATCTTTGGATATTCTAGTTATTAACATCGAAGGATAATGGCTTTGTTAACGCTCAGAAATAGTTGAAGGAGGTCGAGAGTAATAAGTCGATCGTAACGTGTCAATAAGACTTTTATAAATTATGAATTTATTGTAATATTTTATCAATTATATTCAGATTATGAGTATCTTCAATTTTATTAAGATAATTAGTTTTTAAATTTAATGTCAAACATTCCAGAGAGAGTAGTCATTTAATAAAATATTGTTCGGTATCTAAAACTTTGATTTCCTGCCAATTAATGTATTTGTGTTCCAAAATATGTTCGGAATTTAAGAGTATTTTTTTTAGAACATCTAAATAAATTGCGTTTATACATCATGTTCATTGTCCTGCGCCAGAGAGACTGCCAGAAGAAGGACCATGGAAGCCTGGCAGGATCTCTGGACCCAGGAAACAAGAGGGAGATGGACTGCTCGCCTTATCGGCGAGCTAAAGGATTGGACCGATCGCCAGTTTGGCGAGGTAAGTTATTACTTGACGCAGTTCCTGACAGGACGTCTGACGGCCTGTTCCGCTCCTACCTTCACAAAATGGGAAAGGTAGCGGACCCAGGCTGTGAGTACTGCGGCTGCATCCGCGACGATGCCCTCCACACGTTCTTTGAATGTGAGAAGTGGAGGGACGCCAGGTGTGGCCTAGTAGAAGAGATGGACAATTCACGCCGGATAATATCATCCGGCTGATGCTACAAAACGAAGACACCTGGGCAAGGACTGCCGATTTTGTCGAGGCGGTCCTTCGACACAAGAAGACGGACGCGGCTGCAGCCGCAGCACGATGAAGAGAAGGTCAGGCAATTAAGAGTCCAACCTATTTATTTACTTGTAACAGAAGACGACGCAGCCACTGGACGCCAGTGGTTGCGGAATACATCGTTCTGTGATGTGTGTCTCTGTTATTTAATGGGATGTACGTATCTGTTACTTTGTTGTGATATGTACTTATTTATTTTTTTATCAGCGTGACGCAGCGGTCACTGGGATCCAGGGGTCGCCAAGACGTCAGCTTTTAAATACCGGACGACGAAAGAGATGTAAAGTATTTAATTATTTTTTTACTGGAAGGACGCGGCAGTTACTGGGGTCCAGTATCTGCTCAATAACCGATGCCACCACGAAGTATTGTTATTAGTTCCGCGGTGGTCACTTGAACGTCGATCGGATAAGAAAGTTAGGGTTTAGTGGGTATGCCTGTGTCGGATAACAGGTGAGTCCCACACACGGTGGAGTCTCGCACGACTCGCTTACGGTGCTTAACGCATTCCCCCCTTCTTCGAATAAAAAAAATACATCATGTTCATGACTCTGCTCACTCTGCTCACGCGAGTCTGGCAAAGAATAATGTAGAGTAATCCTTATTATTACAAATTATAACATTTATGAATATTTATTGAGTTTTTAATTGCTTTTTAGAAGTGCTGGTCTAGAAATGTATCTAATTGAACGGTTTTCAAACATTCCTTTAAATAGTTGGGAAATATTTATGCTTTTTAACTGCAGTTATTCCATAGTAAAAAAATTATTCGTATGAATTGGTAACTAAATTTCAGTTCGTCTCATGCCAGCCGTGGCAGCGAATGAAAACCAGAGCATTCAAGCGGGCGAAAACGAGGCATGGGTTTCGGTGACGCTATTTTTTTATCAACGAAACACACGGCACAAGTTTCATATATTCGTGACTGTGTATACATATACATGGGGACATAATATTTCACGACGTCATATTTTCCGTCTGGTAAGGCCAACATTAAGTAGCTTTCTCATGGACAACTTTGTCTTAACCCTTTAACGTCCGGAATGCACGACCGCTCATGTACAACTTCTACCGCATATTTATATACTGAAATCAATACATAGATTGTTTGAAATATATCTTATTTACTATTTTCGAGAGTGACTTTTTTATGACTTTGGCAAAACTATGTGACAAAAATGCATTGTTTGGCGTAATTTTGTTAACTTCAATTTTCAAGTCGATACCGGGATTTCTATGATCGGAAAAGTACATGCGAAATGTATAATAGGTTTGAACTTAAAAGATATGCAGGTAAGCATTTTTAATGGAGATATTTCATATACATATATGGGGGGGGGGGGGTGCGACGCTGACATTGGCCGGCTTCACAGATTTATCTGAATTTTTATTTAAGGTGCCCTGCCTCCCTTGCGGGTTAAGGACACCCCCATGGGGGCGGGACAGAGTTTAAAGGCTCTGCCATCCCCGCCGCGCCGTAGCTACCAATTTGACGTGAAGGGGCTTGTCTTCACGTCTCTACTGGTCAAGAGATACCTTTCTAGCAAAACCATTAACCCCGCGAGTCCAACCCATCGGGTGGCAGGAGCAAGCTCCTGGGTTAACCACCCCCCGCGGTACCCATACCCTGGGGGGAGGGGGCGGTTTGGGGACAAGCCTCCCACTGTTTTCCGTCCAACCAAGCTCAGGAGGGCGGGATCGCCGGTTCCCGTGGCAACCTTAGGGGGGCAATCAAAGATGACCCCCATAGGGTTGCCCCCTGCCCCATATCCTGATCCACCTCTTTAGGCAGATCCAGGGCGTCTCGCGTGCACGGAGAAAAATTGTCTCGTTATAACTCCGTGCAGCACATGGTTCGAGTCGGTGGTACTTGATTTGCCCGAGGGATGAGGCGGCACAACACCGGAGAAAGCTTTACAGAAAGTGTCGCGACTTTGTTAGAACACCTTTCACGTGAAAATCTGTGCAGCGGTAGTGGGGAATAGGTGGTTCTTGATTTGTCCACGGAATGGCGTGCGAAGCGCCGCTAAACCGTTTACAACGTGTGTTGAAACTCTGGGCATACATATGCACACTCGTTTGCTTGGGGGCTGCACGGAAAAAGTCTGTGCACTGACTACATGCACTCTGCAGACCCAGCAGCGAAAAAGTTTACACATGTACATGCCGAGAGTTTCGACTCGCGCTGTAAAGCTTCTTTCGACGCTTCGCACGCCATTACACGGGGAAGTAGGGTACCACCGATTCAGCATATCGATGCACGAAATTCCATGGGGGCACTAGTTATCGCAGAGTTTCGACTCTCTCTGTAAACTTTTCGTGGATGCTCCTACGCGCTATTCCACGTTCAAGTCAAGTAGCACCGATTCGCCAGCGCTGCCCAGTGCAACACCGAGGCAATTTTTCTCCTCGTGGACATCAGCGTCCATGCGGGTCTTCCTCCTGCCAAATGCCGCCCTCGCGAACTCGGCAAAGGCCGAGAACGTGTCCGCTCTCTCGGCGACCTGGGAGACGTCCCATGGGCCATCCGCCCCGCGGACGATCCCCATCGCCTCAAGGTCTCTGATGTCCGCATAGTGCAGACACTCCAGCAGCACATGTGCGCTGGTCTCTGCATTCGTGTCGCAGTCGCAGTCCCGGGTCTCCGCCAACCGGCGCTGGAAGTTCATACCCATCCCGATCGTTACCGCCAGGTAGATCGTTACCACGGAGTATACTAAGCCCACGCCAACGATTGGTTTCCTCTGCATGTTCCCTTTAAGTAACATGCAGTTCGTTTTGACGGGACTTACTTTGACTCCTGCAGCCACTCCCCACTCCTCGGTTGTCCCAAGCACCTGGCGGATACCCAACTCTAATTCTCTGCGACTGTTGCCCCCCACGATGACCAGCAGGTCATCAGCGTAGGCGACAACAGCCACACCTGCTCTTCTATACTCCGCCAGGAGTCTATTGACGGCCAGGTTCCAGAGGAGCGGCCCAGAGACTGATCCCTGGGGGCACCCCCTGACTACCTGACGGATGACGGCGTCGTAACAGGACCGCATGACAGCGGTCCTGTCACGCAGGTAGTCCCGCCACAGGGCGATCTCCAGGCAACCCCGGTCTTCCAGCTCCCGGAGGACCGCCCCGTGGAGGAGGTTGTCGAAGGCGCCGACGAAGTCCACAAAGACCCCGACAACGTACCTCGAACCGACCTCCATCACCTTCCGCTCGGCATCCAGCAGGGCGTCGATGGTCGACCGACCCCGCCGGAAGCCAAACTGGGCCTCGTCCCAATCCCGGACAAGTCCGTTGACCCTGTTGGCTAACAGGGCCTCCAGAACTTTGCCCAAAACCGAGACAAGGCTGATGGGCCGATAGGAGGACACCGAAGCGGGGTCCTTATCAGCCTTCTTGAGAAGGGCCACCAACCTAGCCTCCTTCCACCTAGCCCGAAACACTCCTAGTCTCCAGATGTCCTAGTAGACGCATTGGCATCGGCCCCGATTAGTACAGGCATACCCCTCAGCAGAGAGAGTATGCCCCTAAGTACATCAGCCCTCCTCGTCATCCCGCCGCTCCCTGGCCCGTCTGTGGCTCTCTCCACTGCTTGTGCTGGACTCCAGCGCAATGGCTGTGTCCAGCTCTTCCAGCGTGCTCTTCTTGTTCACCCTCCTCTGCCTGTTTAGAAGGTCCCTTTCCTATTCTACCAGGCAGGTAGGCCGAGTCTCCTCGTCATCACTAGCTATTGGGGTCCTTCCCCCCTTCGATCTCCGCCGAACCTCCTTCGGCTTCTCTACCTCGGAATCTTCCAAAAATTTTTTTGCGGTTGGGTTTGTGGATTTAATGATTAGGCCGTAACATATACTCATCGGCGTCCGCTCGGCCACCCTCTGACCCCACAAAACGGGCACCCGATAGAGGCCCGCAGGCGGCTACCGGGCGGTGCGGTACGCCTCTGAGATAGCCCCGCAACCCGGCCGATCCCGAAGCATGAGCCCTCTCGCAGTTTCCCGGCCCGCAACAACCAGGTCCCTGCTCTGGAGAAGCCCCCACCGAAGACGACCGAGTCACGACACTTGCCCCTACAAAGCCCGATTGATCCCAGGGGGGACCAGCCCCAGGACCATCCCTCTTGGGAGAATAAGGGGCTAAAGGAGTGTGTTGGTACGCATCCCGTGCAGGAGGGGTTTCCCTCAACGCCCAGGATCCCAATTTTCAACTTACAAGATACATTGGGAATTATTTATGTCGTTAGCTTCGTTTACGTGGGAGCATAAACGAGTGGCTAAAATTCCACCTGTTTCAATTTTTTTATTTGCTGCAGCTTTTAGAGCTGTTGCGATATCTTCCGTTACTCTACCTATTCTAACGCTATTTAATAAATTAAACGAAGGCTGGATCAGTCTGTCGATGTACGATCTTCGATTCAAAGTTTGCGTTATCGCATTTAGACCATGCTTCGCTTTGGAAGCAAAATTTGACCTTTTTGTTCCATTTGCCTACTGGAGGAAATTGAAAAAAGTCACCGCATAAAATAAGTTGTATGCCTCTGAACGGTTGTTCGTTATTTCTTATAAATCTAGCCACAGTCTCAATTTTGTCAAAATAATCGCCGTCAACTTTTGAAATTTCGTCAATTATCAAGTGTTTAGTTCGTCTCCAAATTGTGCCAGCGTTGGATTTACTGATAATTTGTTTACAACGTTCCATTGTCGCAGTCCCGCTTTAAGAACGGAATTGTCTATCCGATTGATTTTAACAGGCACGTCACGAACCGACCGCGGAAAAGACAGGTGAATCAGCTGAGTATAGTCCGACATATTGGGGGACCGATCTATTCGAGATTCTTACGTGCTTGTGTAACACATGTTAAACGATATCTGTCTCAATGTCTCCAGACTCGGTAGATTTACACCAGAATTGATGTAATTTTAAGTAGGATGTCTGGGTAGTCGATGGGTATACGCAGGGCCAGCGTAATGAAATTTTATAAATGCTCATTTTTTTTACACTGCGGTAGTAGCGGCTCTTTGTGTGATTTTCTTAATAAATACATTCATAGGCTCTTCTATGTCTAATGTATCTATAGAATTTTGGTGTGTATATAATGTGGAAATATGATTTAAACGCTTTTGAGTCGTGGTCGATCGTAAATAATTTTTTAAGTATATTTTAAATATATTTTAAATCATATATTTTAAAATTTGAAAAAAATCCTTCGTTATAATTAATAAAACCAATCGTTTTTTGTATCATACGCTGATATACGCGTCATAAATTTATTCTTAAAATTGATATTGTAATGGCTTTTTACGAATTTTAATTTTTGTAAAGAAGGTTCATTTGTAAACAAGGAACATTCTATTTTTTATATAGACGTCTTATCATCACTGTAAAATTTTATAAGAATCTAAATTACACAGAGAAAAATTCCTTTGGAAATATTATAATGTTTCTAGTAATTCGAAAACAGAATCTCACTTGTTTTAAAATATACTATTATTTTTGGGATAAAATAATGTAAACATCAAATAAATAACAATGTAGCATAGTAAATATCCCCGAAATAACAGTAAATTTATAAACACAAGTGAGAGTCTGTCTTCGAATTACAAGAAATATAGTAAAATTTCCGACAACGACAAAGACACTAACAACAATAATGACGACAAAGGTGGAAAAGACAACGATAACGATATAACCAACAGGAGTGCGATAAGCTGAAACTTTTACAAATAGCACCGATAAAAAATTAATCGTTGTAACCTGTAGAATCACAATACACTTAAACAGAGAAATTTTATTAACATTTTTTTATGTACTACGAAGTGAGGTTGATCGGAAACTGACAAAAGCTCGTATTTATTTTGTTTCGATTCAACCGTTGGCGATTGGCTTGGCAACGTGGTCGCTAGGCTTTGTTTATTTTGACAGTTTCCGACGAACCTGTTTTTTAAATACATTACTCCATAGTGGAGTTAAAGAAAATGTTAAAAAAATAATAAAACTTCTGAATTTACGTATTTTGTGTTTTCACAGGTTCTAATAACATGATTGCATTTTTGTTCGTACTTTCTGCAGAAGTTTCAAGTGCTTACTGATCAATATTGGTTGTATCGTCGTCGTTGTTTCCTCCGCCTTTGTCATCCCCATCGTTCTCCTTGTGTCGCAGATTTATTCACCTGGGCACGGAATGCCAATGGACTTCCTTCAAACAGGAAAATATTCTGTGAAGCATTCATCGCGGTCCGAAAGTGTTCTGAAAATATTTCACTTTTGTCCTAAATGTGTTCCAGAAGAATTCTGTGTCTCGTAAATGTTCGAGAGGTTTCCTGGAAATATCCCAGTAGTGTGCAGGAGACTTTCTGTAGGTGTCATGAAAGTATATGAAATGTCGCTTTGGAGAAGCCTTAGAAGCGTTGACATGGTGTTGGACAAGTCCCTCATCTAATAATGGATGAAGTGTCTCGGATGTGTCTATTAGTTTCAGTAGGCATACTTGTGCGACATGTCTGCAGGAACACGTTAGTGACACTTATGGGAGATCATTTTTTTTTACTCGGGCTAAACTCGATGGGGATAACATGAATAGGACCTCATAGCTGGGACGAGACATCAACCAAATTTAAAAAACGACAGCTACAACGATAATTCAATCAAATTCGTGAGAAACATTTTCGAACGATGCAAGAGAAGAAAAGTCCCGCAGACAACACCGTGCAACTGTAAAGAACCATTATATAAGCAGAAATATGTGGGCAAATCAACAGAACTTTTAATGTTGGTTAACAACAAAAATGTTTTTTTTTACTTTTTTCAACATTTTTCAAAATCCCGAAATTGAGAAAAATCCAAAAAGTGTTCAAAAAATACTGAAAAAAATGTAGTGTATTCTCTGATCGATTCTAAGAACTTTTTGTTCAACAATAAGTTTTCAAACAGTCTATCATTTTCCTATAATTCGTAATTACTTCGACCCAGACTAAGTCTGGACGAAGTATTGAATTTGGTCACTTCGGGCATAAAAATTACCCTATAGTTTTTCATCAAAAGTCGACGTTTCAGACCCTAAGGAACCCAAATCAACAATAAAAAAATTTGTGTCCGTGATCTTGTACGTGCGTACGTCCGTACGTCCCGTTTTTTTGTCTCGCGATAACTCACGAACGGATAAGCGTATCGACATAAATTTTTTTTTTTAAATACGCGTCTTGGCATAACTTAGATCTTATTAGATTTTGGCGCAGATCCATTCGTCCATTACTAAAAAAAATTAGCCCCAATTAAGTTACTTCGTAGTTTTTTGCATTTATTTTGAAAAATACAAATTTTATTAAAAAATGTTTCAAACAAAAAAGATAGAGCATAAAATTCTCTACAAAAAAGCTTGGCATTTTCTTCCTAAAGTCAACAATAATGCCATAAAAACTGGTTTAAAATGTTTATGACTATTGTCAGAAAAAGTATTGAATTTGGTCACCTCGGCAAAAAATTACCCTATAATTTTTTGATCAAATTTCGACCCCCTACCCCCCAGCGGTAGTCTACGCCAGCCCCTCGGGCGCGGTGATCACCTACGGGCTCATAAGTTCTTTTACGCCCTTGATACGAAAACTATTTCGATATATCTAAAAGATATCCGTCAGAGATCTTTTCGACACTTTCAAGATATCTTTGACGAATTATATGTATATAGTTTGTATATATAAGATCATAATGATACAGACAGTAATTAGTAAAACACTGTAAACAAGTAATATGCATCGAATAGTCTATTACAATCAAGTGCTTGAAGTAAGTGTTTTGCAACTTTTATTTATTAATACTTCGGCTGGCCCGTTGTCGGGGTTGAAGTTTTGAAAATGCTCATTTTCAATTTTCATACATCTAAAAAACACTATATTGTTGTAACATATCTATCGAGGCCACTTGGACCTAAATATGATTGGACCCCCAAATATCAATATAATTTTATAATATAATTGAAAGCTATTAGTAAACAAACGAGTATTAAGGAATAGCCCGCTTTCTACTGGGCCGAAGTTTCTGAGCGAGCGAAGCAAGTGAGGCACCACGCCAACACTAGTTTAGATGTTGAAATATGCATAACGTTGCATTTGCTTATGTTCAGGTGTATTCTATTAGAGGCGCACCAGATACTTATATTTTCGAGATCCCGCTGAATTTTGTTAGCATCTAATGGAGTTTTTATCACGTTGAAAAGCTTCAGGTCGTCCGCAAAAAGGAGAAATTGAGAGTGCAAGATAGCACTTCCCAGGTCATTTATGAATAATAAAAATAATAAGGGTCCCAAATGGGTGGTGTGAATCTGTTGGCAATAGAGGGTCGTCGTCCGCAGACCACCTTACTGGTAGTGAAGTAAAAATCAGATCTAGCGTGTAGCCTTTCGAACCAAGCGGAGGTACATGCTGCGTGAGGTTTAAAGTTGCAACTGCGCTGCATAATTCCACTGCCTTATCCATAATGTTGGGTGTGACGTATCCAGTAGTGTCAAAATGAATTGTGTTATCAAGAGAATTCCAAAGTATATTCGGCAGATTAAAATCACCAAACAGCACCCACTCACAATCAATAAATCTGTCAGCAAGCGAAGATAGTGTTTGTAGAAACTCTTGATAGATCGAGAGATGAGCGGATGGTGAGAAGTAGGATACACCAAAGATATATTGACGCCCATTAAATGCAACTTTTACAAATGTGTGTTCGGCATAAAGTAAAAAGTTGCACGTTTCACACACAGATACTTGTAGCGTTTTGTTTGAAAGCAAGTAGAACGCATCCGCCTCTTGTAGAGTTTGATAAGTGATAATCACGATCACATCGAAAAACGTTGTAATCATTAAGTCCAAGTTCGGAATCAAGAATGGAGTCATTTAACCAGGTTTCGGTCAGAGCTATAATATCTGGTGAATTGCAACGTGTATGAAGAGACGACTGGAGATTACCTAATTTCGTACGCAAACCACGAGTATTCTGATAGAAGCATTCAATAAAAGTAGATTTCGAGCAGCTATTAATATATTGATCGTTAAAATTCACATGGATCGGAAGTCAATTTGAAGCGTTGAAATTCGTAAGATCTTCTTCAGAATAAATTGTTTTTGTATTCTTGCCGTTCCTGGATTTCAAATAAATTTTAGCTCCTCTACGTTGTACCATTAGTCCGTATTGTTTTGCATACGCTTTGACCTTTCCTAGCAATTTAAAAAAGTCGTGCGGCAAATATTCATTCAGGAAAATTTCCTTGACTGTCCAGTTCGAACGAATATCGGTAGTTTTACGTGACCCTTTAACACGCGGAGCACGAATTAAAGCGTCCCGTATAGCAGGACGGGAAAAGCGAACGAATATGTTACTGGAATTTCCCGAGTGTGCAGCGATAGTTTGACTGCCAGAAGTCTCACCTATTGGGGCGTGCGTTCTGTCGTTGGAAGAAGGGCCGGCTGGCATTCTGTTGGTACGCCCTAGACCCTCGGGCCCAAGTGGAGAACCAACTGCTGTGCAAATGTCAAAAACAAGCTTTTGAAGATTTTCGTTTGGCGACCACGGTACACCCGAAATCACTAAATCGCAGTTGTGTTTATCTAGTTCTAATTCCAGAAGTCGATGTTCACACAATCTGTCTGCATTTTGTAACTTTTGGTTCTCCTCCTTGAGTGCCGTTATTTCCTGTTGCACCGGCGAAATTGTGTCGTTTTGTTCTTTTACTATATTGAACAACTCGTCGGTTCTCTTTAAAACAGCTGCGGAAGACAATTCCGATGAAATTTTTAGTTCTGTGATCTCGCTCTTCATTGAGTTGATGGACGTTTCGAAGGTGTCTAATTTCGATAGTTTAGTGTTTAAACTAAAAAGTTGCCTAGAAATGGAGGCAAGTGAAATCTCACTTGTCTCTTCACTGGTCTGCTTAGTGGGTAGGCGCTTTGGAACCACAGAAACTGCAGGCCTTCCTCTGGTTCGCTTTTTAGATTTTATATCGGGGTCTTCGAAATCCATGATATCGCAGCAAGAAAATTGTCCCCTGTCATTGCGTTGATTTTCGGATATACAGGCCTCGTGTGCGACGTTGCCACATATACCACACACTTCATATACACGGAAAAAACTAGTACGTCGCCCCAGCCAGATTGCCTAGCTAAAACAGCTTCCCACTGCCCAGCAGGTCGCGATGTAAGTCGCGAGTGAAGACGTAAAATGACAATTAAAATTCTAAATCCTTAAAATTTTTTTTTCTATAAATAGGTATACTTTTCTTATGTCTTTAAGAATATTTCTACATAATTTCTAGACGATGTGGTTATTTATATTATTTTTATATGATTTTTTTAAAGTCGTTAATAGTGAAAAAATCACTACTTTTTTCATTTTAAGGCTTCCGTATTGATTACCGTGTTAGATACGACAAAAATGCACTGAACCTTTTTTGTAGAGCACAAAATTTCCTACAAAAAAGTCAGTGAGAGCCATAGTCTAATGTTAATAGATACGTCACGAATAAGATAACTATCTCTGTTCTAAAATTTCAATGATTTATTCAATAACTTCCGATGTTTTTCATGCCGTACATCGACCTGCTGGGCAATCTGGCTGGAGCGACGTACTAGTTTTTTCCGTGTATAAGATCTGTAATGTTTACCGAGCATACGCAACATTTGACGTCTTCCGCGAAATCATTTCTACCCACGACAACACGTTCATTATCCGACGTCACAGGAACAGAATTGACATTTGTTTGTGGAGGAGTCCTCATCATAGACATTATTGTAAAATAAATAAATTCAATCCACAACTTGAGGTACGATGTGCAGTAACCAACACGAAAGATAGTAAATGACACGTGGAGCTCCAATGTAAACAATGCACAGATTTAGATTTGTAAATAGCTGTCAACGTTGTGTTATTAATATGTGTCTATGCGTCTATAATGTTCCACAATGTATTTGAAACGAAAAGAAACTGTCACAATTTAAAATTGCCACAGTAGCACAGAAATGATAAGTAAAAGGTCCTTTGGTTGAGACGACAGACACCGATAAAAAAATAAAAGGCACTTGACAGCTATTAACAGCGACAAGTAAAAAGTAAAGATTAATTAAATTAAACACTAGAGTACTGTTCACTAATTTTAACCGAACCGGTAAGGTAATTACACGTTAATACGTAGTTACACAATAATTACATATGGATGCACTGTCACTTAAAAATTTAACAGATAAAATAAGAATACATTCAGTTAACTCCAATAAATAGATTAAAATATGCAACTTGTCAAAGTAATAAAATAAAATAAATAGGTAAAATAAATAAATGACGCAGGAGTATCTCAGCATTATGAGTTATCTCAGATATCAGAGTCATCATGATATATACAAATATTACAATACTTCTCACTGTGGTTTTGTGCAGTGAAAGTAGAGGAAGCTAAATGTATAAATACATACTATGATATCGGTCGCAACGCGGAGAAACACGCTTATCTAATCGAAAATAAATAGTTACAATTCGTATGCCAAATCAATCAATCCGAACTATAACCAAATTTAGTTCAATAAACAAGGCGTTGCGTTGGTAACGCGATGAAGCTGGGCACAATGAATATACTATGAGATGCATAGAATTTTCTAATCTGCAGAATTCGGGAAAAGTGCAAACCGCCAACGTGCCCCAATCACCAATTAACCCTAGTCTTCCCTACATTAAAATGGGACACTCAGAATTAAAAAAAAATGAATATATCGCTAGGACACATATAACAGACTTTGTGTTGTATTAACATATACCTTATGTTCGTACTTGTTCTTTTAAATTGTGTAATACAATATTATGAATCACATAAATATAATTAACAACAGATTTTTCATTTTAGGATAATAAATACTGGCGATTTAGAGGGAGCAAAAAGGACAAAGGTTATCCTAAGTTTATCAATGAAAGCTTTCCAAATGGTCCAGATAAAGTAGATGCAGCCAGTATATGGTTAGGATTTGATGGGTATTTATACTTATTCCAAGGATTTCAATACTGGGTTTATGAAAAAACGGAATTCAATGACGAAGCATTTCCGAGAACTAATAATACTAACGTAGTTTCTCCGTGGAATACTGTTCCTGACAGCGTGGATGCCGCTTTTAATTTTGACGACTTTTTCTACATATTCAGAGGCGAATACTATGTGAAATTCAGTTCTAAAGATTATGAAACCAATAATGTGAGTATAACGTTATATAATCGTGCAACACGGGAGATCATTTTGACATATGGCAGCTCTATGGCTGGAATTTATGGAACTAGTGAATTGTCGAGCCTCCTTCGAATAGAACAATCCGAAGTATCGTACATTATGTTCGAAATGTCATATTTTTTAAGTATGAAATTGAAACAAAATAGTATATACGTATGATCACTACGTACACTATACTCCATTCCTTACCATAGTACATTAGATAATAATATTAGGTATAGATACTTCATATTGGGTAATAAAATCATGAATGTCGAATTTCAATCGCCACTTTATATTTGTATATCCATTATCCGAGATCAAGTACAGCAATACATTGTTACAATTATGTATAACACAATTTAACAATGAATTATGTACGTATTTAAAGTAGAAAATAGTAGATTGTGCAACTAGGGAGCAAAATAGGTGTTTGCCGATGAGTGTGAGTTTGACGCCCGAGCGAAGCGAGGACGGCATTTCGCACGAGTCTACAAATACCTATTCTCACACTCTGTGCGCAAAATGCTATTTTGCTCCCTAAATTGCGGGAGCAAAATAGCACATTCTCTACCTAGGGAGCAAAATAAATATACCCGGGAGCAAAATAGGTTTTTCGCATTCTGTGGGCAAAATACTATTTTGCTCCCTATATCGCTGTGCGTTCATTTGCACAGAGGAAGGTCAGGCTCCCATAACAACGATATGGAGCTCGTCAACGGAAATGTCATCCGCCACCTTAGCGCCGAAGAAGCCTACACATACCTGGGCATACCTCAAAGGCATGTCCAGGATGTGCAGGCTGCTAAAACCACCATCATTAAGAAATACCGGCGCATTCTCTGTCAGATCTGGTCATCAGAATTGACCGGGAGAAATAAGATGGCAGCCACGAATATGTTGGCCGTATCACCAGTGCTCTATTCTTTTGGAGCACTGAAGTGGAACGTTGACGAGCTAAGGGATCTTAACCGAAGCACACGGAAGATGATTTGTATGCAACGCAGTTTGCATCCAATATCTTCCGTGGAACGACTGTATTTGCCCCGAAATATGGGAGGTCGTGGCCTTTTAAGCCTGGAGTGTATGCATGACCGATTGGTCCTCGAAATAGCTTGCGACGTGATTAATCGAACGGAGGATCCCCTGATGCTAGTACATCAGCATGAAATTCAGGGGAAGGGGGCGTTTTTGTACAACGCGGCGGAACGAGCGGCGCGAAACCTCGGTCTGGTTTTCAACGTGGGACGTAGTGGTGCACAGGAGGCTGAATCAGTCATCAATCTGTGCCCAGTGCGTCTCAGGGCTAACATACGGAAGGAACAACTCCGTATGTTGGAGGGAAGGCATATCGACAAGCCGTTGCATGGACAATTCTTTCGAAATGTCCAACAACTTGGCTTGTCGGCAGGGATGACCTTCTCCTTCTTAAGATCAGCCGGCTTGAAATCCGAGACCGAGGGTTTTATCTTCGCATGCCAGGATGGGGTCATCAATACCTTAGCGTATCGCCAGAACATCTTACACCAGGCGGTACAGAGTACGCTTTGTAGACTGTGTAGATGTCATGCTGAGACACTAATGCATCTTTTGGCAGCATGCCCAATATATGCAGTTTCAGCATACATCGAACGTCACAATGCGGCTCTTCGAGTGCTGTATTACCACCTTCGCAGCACTTATAGTATTGATGCAACCCCAGTTTTGCCGTACGTCCCCACTGATATTGAATCCGTTGTCGGGAATGAGTCGTGCCGAATATATTGGAATTACTCATTCCCGACGAGCAGGCAAATATCAGCCAATAAGCCTGACATCGTCCTTGTTGACTTCGATGACAAATCCATCTTCGTCATCGAGTTTTCTGCACCAGCAGAAACAAATATAGTCAGCAAAGAGGACGAAAAACGAATGAAATATCAGGAACTCCTGTTCGAGATTCGCAAGCTGTATCGAGGGTTCAAAATCAAGCTCGTCGTGCTGATAATTGGAGTGCTGGGAGGAATGAGACCAACTTTCCTCCAAAACATCAGAAGCATTCCGGCCTGTCGAGAACATGCAAATTCCATCGCAGGCCGAATGCAGAAAGCAGTGCTACTGGGATCTCTCCGTCTACTGAGGTCACACGAGATCCTGTAACCACTTACCTAATGGTAGAGGGAGTGGTTACAGTTGCAAACGAAATGGCCCGGTGCAGTCTGCAGCGGAGGAGATGGATATCGGAGCCACTTTTCTACTGCAGACTGCACACGTGGATTCTGGAGGGCCAAGGGAGGTTAGGGTTTCAGTCGGTTAACCTTGCCGTTAACATCAAAGGTGAGGGAGTCCGACCCGACACACGGGAGGTTTACCAACATCTTCAACCCCCTATGGTGCCCAACGCATTTCCCCCCTCCGTAATAAAAAAAAATTATTGAGGTATAGTATTACAAGTTGGGATTTACCCAATACATTGTAACAAAATCTGCAAAAGTATGTAACATACTTGTCCGCGACCTGAAGACTTAAAAGCTAACTTAAAACTAATTTAAAAGTAAATGTAATTTCTTACGTGGAGTTATTATCATATAAAAAGCTGTAGTTTCAAGAAAAATAAAGATATAATAATAGACATAATTTTATACTTGTAATCAATTACGGTGTTGAGAACAATTTTTATTATTTAATTAATGTGAATCTATTCAGTTCTATATACTATTTTCTTCTCTCAACCACCTTTTCAATTACACTTTGGAAATTTTTAAACTGGACATTACTTGCGATTTTATTAATAAATTTAATAGTTTACTTGCTATAGAGAGATAACATCTTTGACTTATATTTTTCCTACTGAAAGGGACTTCGACCTGATTCCTACTTTGCGCTCTCGTAATTGCCGTAGTTTGCTTGCATACCACTAAGTTTTTCTGAGTTACAAACAAAATTATTTGTAAATAATATATTTTTTGTATTTCCAGTAGTTCGCTATCTTGAAATAGTTTATTTGATGGATATAAACGATCTTTATAAAATATGATTTTAATTACCATTTTCTGCAGAACTTCAACAAACTTAAAGACATTATTTAAAGCACTACCCCAGGCTACCATAGCTTAATATTGATAAAATAATGAATGATAAATTGTTAGACACTGTGATCTCGTTAGTAATTTTCTGAGCTTGAGGAAAACAAAAGGGAAATGTCTTAGCACATTTAATATATTATTTACATGAATATTCCAATGTAAATGAGAATCGATGGTTATTCCTAGATACTTAACGTCGTTAACTCTTTTTAGTGTAAAGGATTGATTGTTCACTTCGGACTGAACAGCCAAAAGGTAAAATTTTAGATTTGTCTAGATTAATTTATAGTTTATTTAAGCTCAGCCATTTTATGACATTAGGAATATCTTTTTGTATTTCCAATATCAAGCTATCCCAGGATGTATGCTTATATATTATAGCTGTATCATCCGCAAAAGAGAAAATTTCTCCTGAGCAATTGATTTTATAAAGGTCGTTTATATATATTAAAAATAAAATGTGTCCTAATATGGTTCCTTGCGGATCACCTCTATCGATATCGTTCATATTACTATTATAAGGACCACTTTTAACTTCTAGCCTTCTATTTATAAGATATTTTTTAAAGATGTCATGGTAATGTTGCAGAAGAGCTACCTCACCTCAAAAATTAATTGTACGACATGTTTCTGACGTATTTTGTGGCTCTGATTACGAATCTGGTAATAACATTTGGCGGTCGGATGTATTTCGTTCGCTATCTTCAAAAAACAGCCTAAAAAGTCGTTTTTTGGGGTTTTTTTTGTATTTATATGAAAAAGTATGAATCGGACGAAAAAATGTTTCCAACAAAAGTTGTAGAGCGGAAAATTCTCTACAAAAAAGGTTTTATACATTTCTTTCGACATCCTAACCAAAAGTGCGCAAATGAGCGACAAAAATGCCCGTAATTGGTTTCTGCAGGGTATACGCCCAAAAAGACGATTTGTTTAGTTTTTTGTGTTTATTAAAGCGACTCTCGTCTAAAAATTGATTGTACAACATATTTCTGACGTATTTTGAGACCCTGATTACGAGTCGGATGATAGAATTTGGCGGTCGGACGTACTTCGTCCGCTATCTTGAAAAAATAACGAAAAAACACAATTTTATTAGGTTTTTTGCTTTTATTACTGGGACTCAAATTTCTGGTTGGAATGAAATCTATATTTCTTGGTTGGAGGCTAGGTTAGTATTAAAAAAGGGCGGTCTGGGGGCGGAGCCCCCCAGGACGTAGGCACCTCCTAGGTACACGTATAAACTTTAGTAATTATAATTCATTCGGTTTCCGAATTTGAAGGAAATAATTAATTATAATTTTTCAAGTTAATGCATGTACCTAGGAGGTACCTGTGTCCTGGGGGGCTCCGCCCCCAGAACCCCCTTTTTATACTAACCTAACCTCCAACCAAGAAATATATATTTCAATCCAACCTGAAATATGAATTTCAATCCAATCCGTCGCGCACTGGCCACGACGCCCGCGTAGCGCAGCTTCATGATTTTACCACCGGGTGTTGCGGTTCTCGTTAGTGAACTCTAATTAATCCCTTCAGATGCGGAAAACAATGAATTATAATTACTAAAGTTAATGCGTGTACCTAGGAGGTGCCTGCGTCCTGGGGGGCTCCGCCCCCAGCCCCCCTTTTTTAGTACTAACCTAATCTCCAACCAAGAAATATATATTTCAATCCAACCTGACATTTGAGTCTCTGTAATAAACGCAAAACTAATAAAATTGTGTTTTTTCGTTATTTTTTCAAGATACCGGACGAAATACGTCCGACCGCCCAATGTTATTAAATTCGTAATCAGCACCACAAAACACGTGAAAAATGTGTTGTATAATTAATTTTTTTTGTCAGAGTCCCTGTAATTAACACAAAAAAAGAAAACAAAATTTTTTGGCCTATACCCTGCAGAAACCAATTACGGGCACTTTCGATGCTCATTTGCGGACTTTTTGTTTGGATACAGAAAAAAATGTATATAACCTTTTTTGTAGAGAATTTTCTGCTCTACTACTTTTGTTCGAAATATTTTGTGTCCGATTCATACTTTTTCATATAAATAGAAGAAACCTAAAAAAAACGCCTTTTTTGGTTGTTTTTTGAAGATAGCGAACGAAATATGTCCGACCGCTAAATTCTATTATCAGATTCGTAATCAGCGCCACAAAATACGCCAAAAACATGTCGTACAATTAATTTTTGAGGTGAGGTAGCTCTTCTGCAACTTTACCAAATGCCTTTGCAAGATCTACGAAGACACCTATTATTGGTTGATCATTATCTAACGCTTTATGTACAGATTTTAGTAATTTCGCTTTAGGGTCTGTAGTTGACATTTTTTTCTTGAAACTAAATTGCGCCTTATCGATTATATTCTGTTTACTTAAATATTTAATTAACCTATCTTTTATACAATGTTCAAAAATCTTTGCAATATTACTAATCAGTGAAATCGGACGATAGTTGTTTACATTTTCTTTCACCCCGCCTTTAAAAATTGGTATTAAAGAAGCGATTTTTAATACATCTGGAAAGTAACCCTCTTGAACGCAATCGTTAATTAAAGTAGATAATAAAATACAAATGAATGGGGCTAAAAACTTTAGTGCTTGCGCACTTATACCGTCTATGCCAGAGGACTTCTTGTTTTTCATTTTACTAATAATTAATCTAATTTCGTTGTGCGTTACCGCTTCGAAGAACATTGAGTCCCTAACATAAACATTATTTAATTCCAGTGCATTGTCTACGATATGTATGTTATAACTTATATTCGCTAGCTCTTTGCCTATCGATACAAAATGATTATTTAATTCGTTGACTATTTCCTTCGGATTTTCTATGCATGTGCCATTTTTTCTCATAATTTTCTTTGGAGCAGCTTCATCGTTGTTTGTTCTTCTATGTAGTACGTGGTTTACCATTTTCCATGTGCCTCGAGCATTCGGTCCGTTAATCCTTGTCATTTTCTGCACATATTGAGCTTTAGCGGTGTCAATTACTTTGTTTAAATAATTACGACATCTTTTGAAATCTTCCCAAAGTTGCGGGATTTTATTATTTCTTGCCTTTCTATATAATATGTCTCTTCTTTTTATTAATTACTTCGACCCAGACCATAAGTCTGGCGAAGTATTGAATTTGGTCAGTTCCTGCCAAAAAATTACCCTATAGTTTTTCATCAAATGTCGACGTTTAAGGCCATAAGGAACCCAAAGCAACAATAAAAAAATTGGTGTCCTTTAGGTTGTACGTCCGTCCGTCCGTCCGTCCGTGGGCAAAATTTTGTATACGCGATATTTCGTGACTGGCAGGACGAATTTAAAAAGTACAAAACCCAACAAAAAATACAAATCATACAAAAAAATGTTTCAAACAAAAAATATAGAACATCGAATTCTCTACAAAAAAGGTTGTATTAATTTCTTCGTAAAATCAACGATAATGCCGTAAAAAACGGAAACCGAAGTATCCCACATATAAAAAAATTTATTTCCTGCAACACGACCTGTCAAAAACTCGACTAAACCGCGTTTTTTTAAGCATCAGTGTGAACAAGAGGTGCTCATTTATCAGTGCTTCGGCTGACCTGCGGTCGGGGTCGAAGTTTTGAAAATGCTCATTTTCATTTTTAATATAGGGTGAATATGACAATGAATGGACGACTACCAATGAATGGACGATTTTCTACATATTTCTATTTCTTATGAATGTATGATGCACAACATGCAACAAAATACATGTTTTTATGTTCTTTGAACATTCAAAACAATATTTACAGTACTATTGATCTTCCAGTGTTTATTATTTTGTAAAATCAAAGCAAAGTTTTAAAGCCATCCAAAACTGGTACTGAAAACGTCCCATTTGATTTAACCCGTCTATTCATTGGGGTTTAGCGGGTTTTTTTACAAACGCATGAAGACGAGGTTAATAAATAAATAAAATCAAAGGTTGAACTACACGGTCATCAAGAGCAGAGTCTGACGATTCTAATGGTGGTATCATAATTAAATTTTCATAAACGAATTCAAAAGTTACAATCGATCAAAGTGTGAAAAATGCTTAACCGTCCATTCATTGGCATATTCACCCTATTTAAGGAACAAGCTATTGTTACAATATATGTATAGAAACTACTCGAACCTAGCGATGCCAGAACTACCCTCTGCCGCCTTCTTTCCTGGCAGTGTTAAAATGGGACTATTCCCTGAAGCATCAGCCTTTCGTCAGAGAACTGCAATACGAATTTAGCCAAAATTGTAGGCACCCGGGTCGAAGGCATCTAGTTTTAGTATGTTTTTTGTCATCCAAATTTTTCTTGCATATTTCCCTTTGGCCTTTTCCATTTCTGATTTTGCCAATATTGCTTGAGTTTTCGATATTAAATTAACGGTCCTGTTTTCCAAGTTTGTTTCTTGTGGCTCGGAAGACCAATTTTGTTCCATGGCTAGTTTTTTAGTTTCTTCCAGTGAATGAAAAACTTTTTTGAGCATATCTCATTTGAGAGATCACGTTCTTTATTACTAGTTGCTACTTTTAGTAAGATTCGAAGATGGTCAGTAATCGCTGTATCAATTATTCTAGCAGAAATTCTATCTAGATTTTCAGAAGTTTTGATAAAATCATGGTCGCTTATAGTTCTGGAATTTTTGCAGATTCTCGTAGGTTGATTAATTGCTGATATAACGCCATATTCATATAATACATTTAAGTAACGATTACTAGTCTGATCAATTTTTGCTATGTTAATATTTAAGTCTGGTAATTAGAACATGTTCTTCCGTTGCATTTTGCAGGAGATTATTTAATTCGGTTATAAATTGATCTACATCAGTTGCTGGCGATCTATAAGCCGCCGTTACTTTTACCGTTTTAGAGTTAGCAGGTTCAATTTCAATTTCAATTGCTTTGACATCATTAATTAGGACATGTTTTATTTTGTGTTCAAGATTACTTCGAACATATATATAACTACCCCGTCACTTTTGTTTAGATTACCATTATTGTAGGATGTAGTATAACCTTGAATTGAAAACAGTTGTAGATGCTGTACTTTCTATGTTTCTGTGCATATTATTAAATCAATATTTTTAAGATAGGAATTAACTATAGCATATAATTCATTAAAATGTTTGCTCAAACTTCTAATGTTAATGTGGAAAATCGTCAGATAACTAAACGACTTGTCTGTGAATAATTTTTGAAGACTATTTAGTGTTGCCAACGAAGTCGAGATTTTATCGTTAACAAATTGATCTATAAAATTATTCATTGTGGATATTTTTTTTTATAATATTTGTAAACCGTTTGGATAATCAGTCCTTGAAATTAAAAACTTTTTACGGTCTTGAAATGTTTGACATATGTTTGTGTCATTGGCGGAATGATTATCGTCTCTATTTAATTTGAATCGTGCATTACAAGTTATACAATTTATGCATTTTTATTTTGCATATTTTCGCAATCCTTAGTTAAATGATTTCCCGCACAATTACCACAGCTACCAGCTTTCTCACATTTGTTTTTAGACTGTCCATTACAGTTGTAGCAGCGTTTCATATTTAGATCATCATATACAGGGCAAGATTTCCATCCTACGTAAAGTTTTTTGTTTTTATTCATGATGTTAAAATAAGCAGAAGAAGTGACTTTTATAAAAGCTGTATAGGTTTTTTTACTCTCTATACTTTTTATGTAATTCAGTGAACATGAGTCTTTATCAAGGACTGCTCTATTACGGTCTAATAGCTCATCTAGTAACTGTTGTGGGTTATATTTCTCTTCAATACGAACGATTTTTAATTTCGGTTTCAATAATTTTTCGTTTGAAATATTGTATTTTTGGCTCATCTGTTTCTTAATTTAATTGTAAAAAACCTTTCTATTGCTGAGTTTATGGATACAATCGTCGCTATGGACAGAGTTTTTACCGCACTTTCGTACGTATCTAATTGGATACCTTGAATATGCAGCCGTTCGAGTTCTCCGTAACTTAGAGTTAATTTCCAGGCCGTCAACGCCAGCGTACCATCGATGCGTGCTCATACTGTACGTAAAACGTACAGCAGGAGCTTATGCGCGCTGAGTCGAAGCTCAACCGTGTCGGCCATTTTGGCATACATTGTGGCGAAACTAACAATCTCTCGTATTGTTGTTAGTGTATGCGCCTACCGGCCGATCGTTAGACATCCATGCAAAGGTAGGGTTTCATCCACGTTTTCATTGTTAAGTCGGCGTGATGGTCGTGCGGGCTAAGGCGTCAGTCTTAGTCCGCCCGAACTGAACGTCGCGAAGGTTCGAATCCCCGTCCGTGCAATCTTCTCTGGTTATGTCCAGTGTAGAATAACCGGGGAACTTTGCTGGGCGAAGGTACGAATTTGGGACCACTGCCGACCCCCGTCGGCAGTTATCGGTACCGTCAGCGTCTTATCCGCGGTCGGTACGTCGTGGGTCTTATCTCGGATAAAGATGGGATAAGCCCCGAGTCGTACTCGCTAAGGCACAGACCGCCGAATCTACTGGAAGTACCGATATTGGGGTAGGGGGACTGGCTCTGGGTGGGTGTTGTGTTGTAACTGCCTAGTTCTGTCTTGTACCGTCTTTGTCCTGTACCTCTCCACCCGAAAGCCGACCCGCAAACAGACGATCAAATGTCATTAACGCGAGGGAAAATAACCTGTCCTTGTCCTTGTTTCTTAATTTCGCAATGTACGTTATTTGCACTATCTACGTTAGCATACTTAATTTTGATTCAGTTTCAGAGTTGCTAATTTCTTGATTTCTATATTAGTGTTAGTTAAACTTACTTTATTTACAAGTTCTTTCTCAGTCTGCGAGGAGTTTTTGATTTGTTTTGGTTTCACTATAATTGCTGGAATTCTCGGTATCGCCTTTGTCCTGCTTTCGACAGTTTTCGAGTAGTAAGGTATTTCTCTTGCTGTTGCTTTTTCCATTTTTTTTTTAGATGTTCATTTTTTTCAATTAGCAGAAGGTTTTTGTCTTTTAATTCAATGCTTAAATCACGTAAAATTGTATTTACTTCTTTGAGAAAAGCCAACGTGTTGCCATCAGAAGAAAAGCTTCCACTGATCGTAGTTTCCAGTACACTTTCGTTTACTTTACTTAAATTTGCATCCAAGTTTTTTTATTCTTTTATGTAGCTTACAATTTTCTTCTTGCAACAATATCAAGTCCTTTTCTATCTGTTCCAATTTATTAATTGTTTCTTGAAGTTTAGTCTTATAATCTTTAATTTTTTTCACACAACCTCGAATATTGCACAGTTCTGTAGAATCTCCACAAAAGCAACAGTTGACAATCCATTTCCCCAATTATTATCTCTTTGTAGCCACGCTCGCAACAACTTCTATGCCAATAGCCACCACAATTTAAACATATATAAATTCTACTATTAATCTTTTTTCCACAGCATTTGTACACTAGACACTCGACCTCCTTATCAGGAGGGATCGCGGAATCGTCCGAATCAGTCGGCGTCTCAACAAATTGCTCGAGAGACACTACTATTAACTCGTATATTTTAACATTTAATGGGCGTTCGTGAACTGTTAATAATTCTTACATTAAATTCTGTCGTTTGAACTGCACATATCAACAATGCGTCGAAAAATTCGCAGACAATCGAATGACTGCGAATGTGTATGTTTGTTTATTTCTGTTTCGGTGAAACTGTAAGCGCGTAAATATGTCACGTAATGATCCCAACAGTAATATTTAAAATTCTTATATTAACTGTTAACATAACAAATTTAACCGAATACCAGATTACCGAAACTTCAGGAGAAAGTACGTTACCTTAAGATCCAAATCTGAATTCAGTTAGCTTTGCTATGAAGCTATTGCATTAACTGTAAACAAACATTTCTCTGAGTGTAATGTATAAAAATGAAATGAGTATTTAATAATTTGTGGTTATATAAATTGCAATACAATTAGTATATTACGTGTCAAGGGCGCAATTATCGATCATTGACGATTGTGAAATTTGTCGCCTGAGCGAAGCGAGGGTAGTAATCACATTCGTCGCAGATCGATATTTCGCCCGTGACCAATAATTAATTTTTTGTTCCGATTATCG
Organism: Trichopria drosophilae; assembly: GCA_030407085.1. Taxonomy (NCBI): domain Eukaryota; kingdom Metazoa; phylum Arthropoda; class Insecta; order Hymenoptera; family Diapriidae; genus Trichopria; species Trichopria drosophilae. The sequence goes on from CM059587.1 coordinate 70,443,454, forward strand.
TAGGACTTGATAATTCGCGGCCGAAGGTTTCGCCCTAGGCCGAGAAATCGAGTTTTACGGCCGGAGGATCAAAAATATACATTTACATACCTCAAATTGCGATCTTCTTTTTTATTCGAAATACTACAGTATTGTATGCACAGGAACATTTTAAAAGATTCGCTGCTTCAGGGAAATCTGTGGAATATAGAAATCTCGCGAGCCAATCATAAACTACAGCGCAGGACGATACGCGTGTTACTAGTGAATAGTTTATCCCATCTCCCCTAGGTGTTTCTAATACAAATACGTATGTACATACAGCTCTAAAAACATTCTCAAGAAAAACTCAAGAACTGTACATAAACAAAATTTACTATCCAATTATACCTAATTCTATGTACATTTACAAAATAAAAATAATGTTTATGAATAAAATCGCTTTAACTGCTGAGGTCCATGTGCATATAATAATAGTGTTGATTTGTCAGGTTATGAATGAAGCGCCTAAACAAAAGTTAATGCAACAGAGACATTACAAATATTTGTGTATCATCTAAATTATTGTTAAAAATTGTTTGTTTTATTAGTTTGCATCGTACTTCTGTTACATTGATCAGGCTGTTTTCTTCACCACGTATAGAATTATGTAATTCGTAAATATTCATATTTGCAGAATCACAAGGATAAGTACACAAGGGTAGTTTCTTAGGTTACTGATTACGAATCTAAAATTTACTATTAGAATTATGCTTTGGTATATTTCCTTCCTTTCGGCACTTTGATTCATTATTCGCAACCAAAATATTAATTGTTACTATAATTTTTGCATAAGAAATATCAAATAAATCCCCTGTCTTTTCTATACAACCTTGTTCTGTAGCTCTTGATTTTTTTTTCTTTGGTGATTTGAAACAAGAAAAGTTAAGAAACTTAAAAACTATGAAACCGTGGATTTTTCAATTTGTAGTGTATAATTTATATTTATTAGAAAAAAATGTTTTGATTGTAAAAGTATATAATTTTAGAAGAAAATGTTATAATCGTAATCGGTAACCTAAGAAACTACCGTACAGTAAATTTCAAACAAATTCATTTGTATTTTAAAAATTATTTCCGCCATAATGTATCCGCCATTTTGGGTTGTAAAATCTGATTTGAGATTCACAATCATCGAGCCCAAAAATACAAGATAATAAGTTTTATGAAAATCCATTGAAATTTTTATAAATTATGTTCACCATACTGTTTCCGCCATTTTGAATTTTGAAATCCTGATGTGAGGATCTTATTCAGCGACTCTCAAATATTCTGAGTAATAGATTTCAGGACATGAAACTACCATACTATAGAGATATACATTATTAGAAGAAAATGTTCACTTTTTTCTATTTGTGGACTTACTGTGCGGTCGTTTAAAAAAGTTTGTTATACAAACGACCATTACGATTTCATTATTTCATCATTTCTGAAGGAAAATATCTTTTGCTCATGAAAAAATCTTAATTTTTAGAAATTTTACATCAAATTTTCGAGAAAATGATTATTTTCTATATAAAATACATAGGAAACTTCATGCGCCCGGCGGCACCATTAAATATCGACGAATCACAAAACAAAAAAATACGTGTCTTTTTCTTTTTAATATAGAAGATTTTGGGGGGGGGGGGAGCGGGGTTCCAGTTAAAATTCGCTACTTCGAGTTTTTGTGGACCACCGTAGTGTACATAAGATCACACATTTATTATATATGTATAATCTTAAATTATACGCATCAGGCGAGGATCAATTACATAGATCTCTGAACATCGCTCTCATGACACGCTGATAACAAAAACGGGCTAAACATACGCCGCGAGAAAAAATGGGTTATTATTCTGTTCGCGAGCAAAAACGAAACAAATTACAGGCTGTGGGCAAAAGTGACTTACACTATTGTGATAGCAAAAAAGACTTAAAATATTCTTCAGGACAAAAACGAATTAGAAATTTAAGTCATTCTTGCCCGCTCTGAAATTATAAGTCACTTTTACCCGCAAAGAAATTTTAACTTATTTTTCCTCGTGTTGTAATTTTGTAATGAAATTTGTTCACTTTGATATCGCAATTTTTAAACTTTTGGGATTCTTTTAGAAATATACAAATGATTTAAAATTTTAATCATTATTTGCGTTAATTCCCTGATTACACTATTATACTTCTTATGTTAATCCTATAATAAAAGTATTGAATTTGGCATGCTTCTACATGCTTAATTCTCGGAATTTTTGAAAGAGACGTGTACAACTAATATTCATTGTCATTGACTTATTGTTTTCACCAATTTTTTATTGCAGCGGCACAATTAAGTATTGAGAGGCATATTATTTGTAGAATATACGCTCCTTTATCACTGTTCGACGCTAATTTTTCCTTGTACAAGGAAAGTATCATATCCGAACTGTTTTTTGGTGCTGAAAACGACGACACTAGCAGGATTTTCCTATTCCGTCGCATTTTTGAGAAAATTGAGGTTAAATGTATCGAAATTAGCGTTTTTGGCCATGTTTGGATTAATTTTAGGGCACAAGAGTTCTTTCAGAAGCGAAGTATCATATCCGACGTGTTTTTTGTTATGACGCCAGCAGAATTTTTGTGGACCACCCTACTGTACACTAGCGAAGAGATTCTGTCACAGTAGAAAGTGATAGTGATAACAAATTTTTGACGCAATAGAGATAAAAGATGACAGAATCTCTGCACGCTAGTGTACATACATAAATAGTATAATTTCATTGATTGTTTCTCTTACAATCGGTCATCCTGCATACAGTTCGATCCGAACTGCCAAGTAATTTCCACATAATAATTTCTTTTTATTTATATTCAAAATGTTTAGTTTACAATATTTTCACGCTCTATTCGCGACTCGAAACCTATTCATAAATTAAAGCAACCATCCAAGGTTTCATATTGCATGCTTCCCACGTAAGTAGTATAGAGTGACCGATAGCCAGACATAAACACCCCCACTCCTCCACCTTGAGGTAGGTCACGGTTCAACGGCCTTTCAACGTTTATGTATTAGTTTTCGTTTTTTGATATGATGAATAAACGGTAGAGCCGACATCCCACTTCCTCCGTATTGTGTATTAATATTTACCTACACAACATTCCACTGACCTTTATATGTATACATGCGGCGCATGTGTCACTCCACTTGCAGGTCGAAACAAGAAACTGAAATTTCTTACGCCGTCGTTGGAACGCACATGCGGCTTATATTCGAGAGATCCGGTTTTCTAGGAAAATCTTGAAGACGAAGGGAGATAAGGTTCTAGAAGTAAGCTAAAATAAGTTATGTGTAAAACAAATAATATAGATTGTAATAAATTACGATAGCGGTCTTGCGACAATCAGATTTGTTTGGGAAGCTTTGGCGGAAAGTTGAGCTAGGTCATGCAGTATTATATTTTTCTTGGAAATCACTCATAATACGAAAGAGGAGATACGATGTCTTCCTATGAACTTTGAATGGGTTGAAAAGTGACTGAAGAGATTACGTAATATTATGTGCTTACCTTGTCTTAAATTAATAATTACAGGGGTCATTCAAGTATTACGTCAGCAAATTTTTCATCAAATTTGACCCCCCTCCCCGCCTCCATGTCAGCATATGTCAGAATTCTTCTCCTCCCCCCCCCCCAACTTACGTCAGTCAGAAAAAGATACATTTTGTATAAGTCTGTTTCGTTCTATTTTTGTTTTCATTTTCAATTTACAAGACGTTTTCATTGTCTGAAAGTTAGACCAGTGCAGTTAGTCCAATATCAAACAAAAAGTTGAAAAAATTAATAACAGTAAATCAAGAAACGTATCCTAATGTCTGTAAAAAGTTGCCCTCCTAATAAAAAATGTTAAATGAAGAATTTTTAGATATTAAGAAGATATACAACTTTTGTCTACATCAGTAGACATCTATTTGTTTGTAAGAAAATAACAATTAAAAACGCAGTTTTTTCGATGGTTTTTTTAAAAAACTTTAAGGTTAGGAGCAACATGATGTATATACAGCTTATACATAATTATAATCTCTAAGATATTCCTATACCACAATATACAAATACTCTAACCACATATTGTATATAATACGAATGTTGAAAAAAAGAAAAAAATAGAAAGAAACGGGCTTATCTAAAGCAGTGTATCTTTTTCGATTTTCTTTTTCACGGGGTTTGTTTTTATACATTAGCAGAAGTTACTTCACGACGTTAGTTTCGGGGTGCAGGGCGGCTTTATTCAAATTAAAATCTGTGAAACGTACAAAAAATGTATCATTTTTAGTATTTCTAGAATATTAATTTTTACTAAAAAATTGATCGTGTCACTTGCTCACAACATAATCGTTGTTTTTTCTATTATCATTACAGAAATTCTGGTGAAAATCATATAAACTGTAATCGTTAGGTATAGTATGTAAAAACATAAGGCAATATTGACCGCACACAAAAAAGTAACGCTCTGAAGACATTTGTCGACCCATCGGATTGTCTTACAATTGCGTCGGAGGCGGCGAATGTGATGCGTCATTATTGGAGGCGATCCATAGATGTCAAAGAAGATTCCATTAGAAAATTCCTCAACATAGAATACTACCCAGTGCGTGCGTGAACCTGGTTTTATCGGCAGTGTTAGGGATTAGTATCGCAGGTTTCGTCTACAACAGAGGAATCGGATATGCCGGATACACGCCTGTCGGGATTTAACCCTTTGAAACATACATTTTTCTTAACACGGAAAATGGCTGAAAATCATTACTCGGTGATTTTCGGGGTCACTGATTGCGAAACTGACGTCCGATTTTCAAAATTCAATATGGGAGATCCATGATGGCGAACCAATAATAACGTTATTTATTTAAAAAAAAATGTAGAATTAAACGACAAATTCCTGTGAGTAATATACCCTCGAATTGTACAATTTTAACATTCCGGTTAATAATATGAGATCAATATTGTATTCCGCGATATTCCGATCCGCCATTTTGGTTCCATCATATTGAATTTCGAAAATATGAGTTCAGATTAGTGGCCCCCGAAAACGGCTAAAGTACCCAATTGTGTCGTGTTTGAGTGGCGTTTTCGTCTCAACATACGTTTTTTGTGAAAAAATCTACCAAATTTCCAATTTGTTTATCATTTTAAACAATATGACATAATAATTAATGATAAATATTGATTTATTTATGTTTCTAGCATGACCTCAAACTTAAGAAGCAAAAAATTTTTAAAAATTAATGAATTATTACCTGAAATATGTAAAAACTCAATTACAAAAACAGTGGACCGACTCCGTGCTTGTAAGGGTTAAGGATCGTAGTACATAGGCTCGAGAGCGTTTTCCGTTACAGCTGTCCTGTTTTCGTTGTTGCGTTTTTGCTTTTTCTCTCTCACTGCCACTTCCCTCTGCGACAACAATACTTTTTGACAAGTTTAGTCATAAACTTGTAGCATTTAAAATATCTCGGAACTTTTACAAAATCTAGGAGTACCGGCGAGCATCCACAAAGATTTGTTGACGACGGAATGTGATGCGATACGTTCCGCACGAAGACTACGGATAAATTCTTCGCGTCCAACTGGTTAATAACATCGACAATGTCAGACCCGATAAGCTCATAACCGTGTATGGTTACACCTTCATTTTTCCACGTTTCGTGCGATGTAGATGTAGTTCAGTAATTTCAAAATTTTTTAGAACTTCAGAGATAACAATCGGATTTGTTAGTGAAATTATGTCCTTCTCCTTCAATGTCACTTCATTTCAAGCTCCGTCTCGGATGTTCTCCTATCATCACTCGCCCTGTGTACTACACTTTCGGGAACTAGTATCATTTTCTTTGCATACACTATAAGGCAATGTTTTTTAGTGACCGTTATTGCCGATTAATTTCGCGAAAATGGCGCTGATAACCGGTGCCACAAGAATCGGTATTCACCACCACCACCACCGCCGTCGATCTATCTAAACATCTATTTATCGTTTCTTTTCGTGGAAAAGACGAGTGTTCGTAACATTTTTTTGCTTTCGAAGTAAACTCCTCTATCGGGATTTTAAAGAAATGACAATCCACGCAATACATTGAGCGCAAACACGCAGACTCATTTGACAAGTGTTCTGTCGTCGGTTTTCAGCAGAGCTGTACGTTGTCGTTTATCCGCCGGACACAGAGCGTTCTGTAAAGTGAGATATTTTTTCCAGAGAATGAAAAACACGAAATACTGTCGTATCCTTTTTGTGCACGATTTATGTCTTTACGATTTCTTGCGATGAGATGACTTTTGTTACTTTTATGTTTTTCTACAGTCGATACCATAATCGCGATTTAGTGGATACTAAAAATTATAAATATCTGTTCGTTTTTTTCAAAACTTGTTTTCTTTCATCTACGTACATCCGCGTATACAACGTGAGGTTGTTCGTTCGGAAATATACATGCACGAAATCTGAAATCATTCGATATGGTTTGCTGAAAATCTAAGAGAATATAACCGCGTGGGTGACATGTTGCATTTCTATAAGCTTCTTGGAGAAACATTGAATTTTCCGAACATACTTGACTCGCGAGATGTTGAATTTGAACCCTATCTCGAGGATTTTTAAACAAAAGCAGCTAATCGGTATTAAGTGAAATGTCGCGGCGTTCACGACCCTGACGAAGAATATTTTGCGTAATGAAAATTACACTCATATTTTTACGATGACTGTCTTTAGTAAAGAGGTCCATACTGGTATTATTCGATGATTCCTTCAAAAGATCTTCGATTATAATTAATTTTTGCTATTGTTGTCCTCTTGAATAATCATCAATCATAAAACCATTTTCTACGGTACTCATCTTACCATTAGGCTTAATAAAAAATCATCTGATCGATGGAAACGTCCGCTAATAATGACAAATTTATTAACGATTTTGTCACATACCATACACGTCCACGGATGTTTCCATCTCGTGTCCACCGACAATTTTGAACTTGAAGACTTTTTTTTTTAGATCACCGTACACTATACTCCGTCTTAAACAACTGAATGTTAAAATAGAATAAAATAATAACAATAATAACAACTAATTGTATACTAATAAATATACATCGCGCGAACACAGTCCTACAACCGGGGCGTCTCGTCGCAGGCACGCGATTCTCCGATATTATTCTCCGTGGTGGTACATGTATGTGTATGTACGAATGTACGCATCTTTCTTCAAAATTTCTTACGCGTATTCGACAAATGATATGTATAAGCTTGTTGAGCGCGGTACCCCTCTTCGAAATTCGCAATTGGCAAGCTTGCGAAAGCCCCCCGGTGGTCTTTGAGCTACTCGCGATAAATGAGCTTGCGAGAGCCGCGCGCCCCGTGCCCGCGACGAGACGCACCGGTTGTAAGATTGTGTTCGAGCGATGTATATTTTTTAGTATACAATTAGTTGTTATTATTTTATTCTATTTTAAAAATCAGTGGTGTAAGACGGAGTATAGTGTACGGTGCTCTGAAAAAAAGTCTTTAAGTTCAAAACTGTCGGTGGACACGAGATGGAAACATCCGTGGACGTGTGTGGTATGTGACAAAATCGTTAATAAATTTGTCATTATTAGCGGATTTTTCCATCGCTCGGATGATTTTTTATTAAGCCTAATGGTAAGATGAGTACCGTAAAAAATGTTTTTAGGTGACAAATCACCTGCAACGCAACGTAGATTCGAATTTCTAGAAGGTCCTCTTTACTAAAGACAGTCACCGTAAAAATATGAGTGCAATTTTCATTATGCAAAATATTTTTCGACGGGGTCGTGAACGCCGCGACATTTCACTTAAGACCGATTAGCTGCTTTTGTTTAAAAATCCTCGAGATAGGGTTCAAATTCAACATCTCGCGAGTCAAGTATGTTCGGAAAATTCAATGTTTCTCCAAGAAGCTTATAGAAATGCAACATGTCACCCACGCGGTTATATTCTCTTAGATTTTCAGCAAACCATATCGAATGATTTCAGATGTCGTGCATGTATATTTCCGAACGAACAACCTCACGTTGTATACGCGGATGTACGTAGATGAAAGAAAACAAGTTTTGAAAAAAACGAACAGATATTTATAATTTTTAGTATCCACTAAATCGCGATTATGGTATCGACTGTAGAAAAACATAAAAGTAACAAAAGTCATCTCATCGCAAGAAATCGTAAAGACATAAATCGTGCACAAAAAGGATACTTCACAAAGAGTTTACTTCGAAAGCAAAAAAATGTTACGAACACTCGTCTTATCCACGAAAAGAAACGATAAAAAGAGGTTTAGACAGATCCGCGGCGGTGGTGGTGGTGAATATCGATTTTTCTGGCATCGGTTATCAGCGCCATTTTCTCGAAATTAATCGGCAACAACGGTGATTAAAAAACATTGCCTTATAGTGTATGCAAAGAAAATGATAATAATTCCCGAAAGTGTAGTACACAGGGCGAGTGATGATAGGAGAACGGTGCAAACATCCGGGACGGAGCTTGAAATGAAGTGACATTCAAGGAGAAGGACATAATTTCACTGACAAATCCGATTGTTATCTCCGAAGTACTAAACAATTTTGAAATTACTGAACTACATCTACATCGCACGAAACGTGGAAAAATCAAGGTTTAACCATACACGGTTATGAGCTTATCGGGTCTGACATTGTCGATGTTGTTAACCAATTGGACGCGAAGAATTTATCCGTAGTCTTCGTGCGGAACGTATCCCATCACTTTCCAACGTCAACAAATCTTTGTGTAAGCTCGCCGGTACTCCTAGATTTTGTAAAAGTTCCGAGATATTTTAAATGCTACAAGTTTATGACTAAACTTGTCAAAAAGTATCATTGTCGCAGAGGACAGTGGCAGTGAGAGAGAAAAAACAAAAACGCAACAACGAAAACAGCCCTGGTGAAAATTTCCGTAAAATCATATGAGATTTTTATAATTTCATTAATATCTTAGAGGAATCCAGATGATTGTAATTCATTTTCTCATATTATTATTATTTCTTATAATTACATGAGAAATCGTATGAAAAGTTTCCCGGATCGACTGATATTACGAACATTTTCAGTAGGGTGGACAGCTGTAACGGAAAACGATCTCGAGCCTATGTATTACGATCCTTAACTCTTACAAGCACGGAGTCGATCGATTGTTTTTGTAATTCAGTTTTTGGGTAGTTCTACAAACGAGGGAATTTTGTGCGGTGACGGTTATTTTTTATATTAATTTTGAAAAAATAATTTTATTTGTAATAAAAATTATAAATCTTAATCGTTTCTAACATTCCACAAAAAATAAGCTGATTTCCAAAAATATTTCATTCATAAAATACGCATCAAAGTGCTAAATTCTCATTCGTCTGGCATGTCCGTTTGTGAAAATCGCAGTTGAAACACTGAATAAATATTACTTTTCAGTGGTCAATGGCAAATTTACAAATTGGAAAGTAATTTTGAATAGTTATACCTCACTATTGTTTACATAAATGGGACATTACTTTATATTTTATTTTAAAAATATCCTCTTAAATTTTGTCCGCCGAATTTGTTAACATTTGCCTGACAGAGAAAAATACGTTAAAATTATTACGAGTCCACATTCTGATGAAGTTATCGTTCTGTATAGTGATTAATTAAAGCCAAGTAAATATGATGTCACATGCTTTTACTAAATCCGCGGTTTTATTAGCCAAGGTACCGAAGATTGTGAACGAAAGTGTGTTGTGTCCAGTCAAATTCTCATTCGTCTGGCATGTTATTAAAAAAAAAATATTTTACATTTAGGTAATATTGTAAGGTAATGTGACGTAGATTACTCTGCCCCGTCGAATAGAACTGATGGATTTTTTAATTCAATTTTTTTTTTTTTATTTTTTAGACAATTATTGACAAATTATCATTCGTCTGGTTCTCATTCGTCTGGCACATTTGAGAAGACACACAGAAATCGAAAGAATAACAGAACGGATTAATTTGAAACTGATTATTCCGGGGTTTTCGGGGTCGCTGATTACGATTCCTATACCAGCTTCTGAAAATTCAAAATGGCGGATCCAATATGGCGGATGAATTTTTAAAAATTGATGGGGTTCGTTTGAAACTTGTTACTCATGGGTTTTCGGTGTCGCTGATTATGATTCCCATATCAGCTTCTGAAAATTCAAAATGGCGGATCCAATATGGCGGACGAATTTTAAAAAAAATTGATCGGATTCATTTAAAATTTATTACTTAGGGTTTTTCGTGGACGCTGATTAGAATTCCGATGGCAGTTTCTCAAAATTCAAAACGGCGAATCTAAGATGGCGGAAGAAATTTTAAAAAATTGTTCGGATTCGTTTGAAATTTGTTACTCAGACGTGTTCTGGGTCGATGATTACAATTCCGATGTCAGTTTCTTAAAATTCAAAATGGCAGACCTAATATGGCGGCCGAATTTTTAAAAAGTTAAACGGTTTCGTTTGAAGTTTCTTATTTGGGGTTTTCAGGGTTGCTGATTACGAATTCGATGTCAGTTTTTAAAAATTGAAAATGGCAAATCCAATATGGTGGCCGAATTCTTAGAAATCGCTTGAGATTTACTGAAAAGTATTTACTGGGTGGCTTTTAGCACAATTTAAAATAGCAGATCAAATATGTCGGTAATTTTACAAAATTTTATGTGTAGGAAGCTATCGATGGTACAAGTGTTATACAACTAGTCGGAAGTAATTGTACAAGTGTTTACTCTTTGACAGGATCTGTGAGACGGTTTTCGCCGAGGTAATGCAATGTATTGACGTGACTAAAATAATCCAGAGGTTATTTTTCTCTCCAGCTACCACATGGGAAAAAATGTTATAATGTAGCAAAGTTTCTCCGTAAGGCAAATACCAAATATTCAGCAAAAACAAAAGACGGAATTGGGCGCAGTCAATTATCCCTAAATTCGGAGATCAGTATAACCTCAAAGTGACATCAAGAAAATTATTACATGCATTCTCTGGTGTAGACGAAACCTGCGGTACTAATCGTTAACACGGCCGATAAAACCAGGTTCACGCACGCACTGGGTAGAATTCTATGTTGAGGAATGTTTCTAATGGAATCTTCTTTGACATCTATGGATCGCCTCCAAAAATCATGCATTACATTAGCCGCCTCCGACGCAATTGTAAGACAATCCGATGGGTCGACAAATGTCTTCAGAGCGTTACTTTTTTGTGTGCGGTCAATATTGCCATATGTTTTTACATACTATGCCTAAGGATTACAGTTTATATGATTTTCACGAGAATTTTTGTAGTGATAATAGAAAAAACAACGATTATGTTGTGAGCAAGTGGCACGATCAATTTTTTAGTAAAATTAATATTCTAGAAATACTAAAAATGATACATTTTTGGTACGTTTCACGGTGTTGTATAATAAAATTTGAATAAAGCCGCCCTGCACGCCGAAACTAACTCCGTGAAATAACTTCTGCTAACGTTATGAAAACAAAACCCCGTGAAAAAGAAAAACGAAAAAGGCACACTGTTTTAGATAAGCCCGTTTCTTTCTTTTTTTCAACATTCGTATTATATACAATATGTGGTTGGAGTATTTGTATATTGTGGTATGGGAATATCTTAGAGATTATAAATATGTACAAGCTCTATATACATCATGTGCTCCTAACCTTAAAGTTTTTTAAAAAAACCATCGAAAAACTGCGTTTTTAATTGTTATTTTCTTACATATTTAATCGTTATTTTCTTCATTAACTTTACGTGAGACTTAACATTTTATGTTCTGAATAAGCTGTAATTTTTTAATGAAATCACTGATGTAGACAAAAGTTGTATATTTTCTTAATATCTAAAAATTCTTCATTTAACATTTTTTATTCGGAGGGCAACTTTTTACAGACATTCGGATGCGTTTCTTGATTTACCGTTATTAATTTTTTCAACTTTCTGTTTGGTATTGGACTAACTGCACTGGTCTAACTTTCAGACAATGAAAACGTCTTGTAAATTTGATGAAAAAAAATTTCATTTTAAAAATTAAAAACACGTTTTTGCCGATGTTTCTCGAAAATTTTGAGGTTATGTGAAAAATGATACGAAATTTGTAGATCTTTTTAATATCCAAAACGATGTTTATACACCATCAGTATATATACAACAATACTTCAACTACAAATTGTATATATAATACGGATATTGAAAAAGAAAACAAAAATAGAACGAAACAGACTTATACAAAATGTATATTTTTCGATTTTTTATTTAACAGGGATTGTTATTTTACGTTAGCAGACGTTACTTCACGTCGTTAGTTTTTGTAGGTGCAAGGCTGGTTTATTCAAATTTGTTAAGATCACCGTGTATTTAAAATTTGCTATGTTTGAATAAAGCATGTTTTTTGATACACGTGTCCGTAAAGTAGACACTTTACGGACTCTTTTTAGTCCGTAAAGTGTGACTTTACGGACTGATTTCTGCACTTTACGGACTAAAAATAGTCGTTAAAGTGCCGACTTTTGCGAACAGTGTATCAAAAAATAGTATTCGCTCTTCGGCCGTAACATTTTACGACCTCGGTTTGGAGATAGTGCGATCCTCGGACCGGCTTCGCCAGTCCTCGGATGAACAATCTCCACTCGGTCCGTAAAATTGAACTTTACGGCCTAGGACCGAAAAGTACCATTTAATAAATCGAATCTTTCCTTATTTTACCTTTATCATATCTCCCCTTCGTATTTTCCGGGGATTTCCAAGAAACTATTACAATTAAGTAGTTCTCTATACGGCTTCCAGATTACAAAATCGGACATTTTCGACATTAATTATCCTAGTTTATACGTGTATATTATTATATGTATTATTTTGTATAGTACGATTTCTAGCGTACTTTTAGTCTGATCTCTCCCTCGTCTTCAAGATTTTCCTAGAAAACTGGGTCCCTCCAGTAAAAACTACGTATGTGCGTTTCAACGTCGTATGAAATTAAAGTCTCTCGTTTTCGACCTACAAGTGAACTGCCACGTGCGCAACATATATATAAAGGTCATCTGCACAATCTATTGGTAAATCTTAGTAAATAATAAGGAGCAGTGGGGGTGGATCACCATATTGGTATTGGTATTGGTATTTTCTTCATCAGGCTCGGGTGAACCCCAGAAATCAGCACACTTAGCTGTTTGCCTTTGTATGCTATTCCTGATGCTACTCAGGGTTCCGTTGGATAACCAGCTGCTTTGCAGAATCTCAGAAGTTGTCCGAGATTCCGCTCCCTGACTTCCTCCTTGCTTACAAGTGGAGAGTCCAGGTATCTCCTTCGACTCTCCATCAGTGCAGGGCACTCGCATAGGAAGTGAATTGATGATTCCTCCTTATTTTCATCACATCTAGTGCACATCGGTGAAGGTTTATGTGGATCACCATAACAAACCAAAGAAACATCGTCATCGTCAAACTGCACAAACGTCGTGTTAGCGGATTAAACGACATCTCAAGCTCGCCTGAAACTCTACAGCTAACTAGAAAAATTGTACCATGTCGCGTACTTTATTTTGATACCGACTCGGTAATTTACTTTTCGGGAGGACACACATCAGCCAAACAATTCGACCCACAGCTCGGGAATTTTCTCGGAGATTTGACTGATTAATTAGCGGTTTACGGTCCAGGTTCTTACATTCAGGCTTTTATCTCGGGATGTCCTAAATTTTATGACTATCGCGTACAAACTAATAATGGGAAATACTCCGATACGTGTAAGGTCAAAGGGATTTCGTTAAATTAAGAAAATGGAAATAAAATCAATTTCGACTCGATTTATCAGCTAATTATGGCAAATGATACTAGTACTACTACTACTACTATTGCTACTAGACCACAAAAAATAAAAATTCGATTCAGTGCGATACGGCGAACCGAAATTCACGAAGTTGTTACGCGTAAATAAGAAACAACATGTAAAATAGTTTTAAAAAAAAGGCGTCACATTTCGACTAGATAGTATATACTCGCTTCCTTTTGGATACAAAACATAAAGTGTAACAAAGCTGTAAAATTGTAAATGTTTGTAAAAAACAATAGTTTTCTCGTTATTTAAGAAAAATTAGCAATGTAAGCGAGATTGTTTTTGATATTCCATTTATTAATGATAATAATAAAAATAATAATAAAAAAAAATAATTATGTCCTTTGTGTAATTATTAATTTAAGACAAGGTAAGCACATAATATTACGTAATCTCTTCAGTCGCTTTTCAACCCATTCAAAGTTCATAGGAAGACATCGTATCTGCTCTTTCGTATTATGAGTATTTTCCAAGAAAAATATAATACTGCATGACCTACCTCAACTTTTCGCCAAAGGTTCCCAAACAAAACCGATTGTCGCAAGACCGCTATCGTAATTTATTACAATCTATATTATTTGTTTTACACATAACTTAGTCTCTAGCTTACTTCTAGAACCTTATCTCCCCTCGTCTTCAAGATTTTCCTAGAAAACCAGGTCTCTCGAATATAAGCCACATGTGCGATCCAACGACGGCGTAAGAAATTTCAGTTTCTTGTTTCGACCTGCAAGTGGAGTTGCGGCACAAGAAAGTTAAGGAATGTGAATAAACAATTAACAGCGAAATAAATAAGTTTTTTATTTGAGAAATTCATTTCTATATGGCACAACCGTTTTTTTTTCGACCATTTTTTTTCTGCCGGTAGCTAATACCATCTACTATCGATATCATTGTCACCTGACGCGGCACAAGAAAGTTAAGGATTGTTAATAAACAATTAACAGCGAAATAAACAAGTTTTTTATTTGAAAAATTCATTACTATACGGCACAACCGTTTTTTTTTCGTCCAATTTTTTTCTGCAGGTAGCTAATACCATCTACTATCGATATCATTGTCACCTGACGCGGCACAAGAAAGTTAAGGGTTGTTAATGGACACACAATTACAAATAATTTTTAACATACTATTTTTCAACCTTAAAGACAGTCAAGGGCCATTTCTACAAACATTCAAGGGTGATTTCTACAAAATCTACAAAAATGGTTTTTGGAGAAAAACAAAAAAACACGTGATAAATACTTTTTAAAGAAGTACTTTTATACGCAGTTTCATAAAAATCGGTGATTATCACTTCCCTAGTGTTACTTGTTAGACTAAAGTTTCAAGCTGTGTATCAGCGCATAGGATAATTGTAAGAGGTGGCTCGAGTCTACCCAAAAAACAGTTAACCTTCACTTGAGGCAGTCTGGTGGGTATAGCACATTACCCCTTCGCTGAGGAGCAGACTTTCAATCCCTAAGAACATCGAACTTTAATCAACTATGCGTTATCACCCTAGATATGTACAGTACTTTTTATCCTACCACAATTTTTCCGCGGGATTGATGAAAATAAATCATTTTGGAATTTTTTTAAAGCAATTTCAGAGGGGTGCAAACGATGGATTTAGCCCGGCTGTTTTCAAGAACCTCGGAAGTGACGACTGAATTTTTTCAATCGTTTGTACCTCGTTAGTTACAAAGGTACAATACTTTTTCTGTTGCATTTACGAAAATAAATCATTTGGAAGATTTTTAAGGCAACTTCAAAAGGGTACAAACAATGGATTTAGCTTGGTTGAATTAAAGAACCTCAGAAGTGACGACTCGATTTTTTGAATAGTTTGTACCTCGTTAGTTACAAAGTTACAATACTTTTTCTGTTGCATTTACGGTAGTAAATCATTTTGGAATTTTTTTAAGGCAATTTCAGAGGGGTACAAACGATGGATTTAGCTTGGTTGAATTAAAAACCTCAGAAGTGACGACTCGATTTTTTGAGTCGTTTGTACCTCGTTAGTTACAAAATTTTTGCATGGTGCCTTGATCTTCAATCATTCAGATTGAAATTTTTGTAACCTTTGCCGTTCTCTTTCCTATTTCCTGTTTAGAAGTGGTAAACATGATTTCGCACGCTTTGTAACTTTTGTAACTTATGTACGTTCGCAGGGGTTTGATGGGAAATTTGCTGGATGTTGTTAATTCCGTGACAAGTTCGATGACACGATCTTCTTTCCAATTGTCTCGTCAGAAGTCGAAAAAAGAAATTTAGATATTTTGTAACTGTTATAACTTTTGTATCGCCTGTGGGTTCATGAAATAATTATAGGAAATTGTAAATTTGCGTTTAATTTGCTCACAGTAATAGCTTTTGCCTGACGTTCTTACAAACGGCGGAAAAATAAATTTGTAACTGTTGTAACTTTTGTACCTTTGAGGTATAAACGAAAATTCGAGTGGTACAATCGGGTACAAACGATTTTAAATCAATACCACCCTATCCGATAAGTTTATCTTAATGTCGGGTGCTGGCATTTTTTGTAACTCCTGTAACTTTTTCCCCTTCGAGATACAAACGAAATGTTTTGTGGTACAATCGGGTACAATCGATAATCTTTCAAATCCATATTTGACATTTCCGATATCTTCAAGTCGGGTGCCAGGTTCACACAGGTAGATCAACCACGTGGAGGGGTGGAGGTAGCAGGAGTATGATCTCTCTTCTTTTTTTTATTTTTTTGTTTTTTATTTATTTTTTTTGTGTTTTTGTTTTTTATTTATTTTTTTTGTTTTTTTATTTATTTTGTTTGTTTTATTTTTTTATTAATTTTTTTGTGTTTTATTTATTTTTTTTGTGTTTTTGTTTTTTTATTTATTTTTTTTTTGTGTTTTTGTTTTTTATTTATTTTTTTGTGTTTTTTTTTATCAATTGTATCCTCAAATGAGATATTTCAAACAAGCACAATATTCGAGTGTGCTAATCGAATTTCCTGGCACATCGCGTTATAATCGAATATCTTTACTGTCTTTGCATTCTCGCTTTATATGATCTTGTTTCTTTGTCGTTTGGTATAGTCTATTTTCGTATATGGGTCGATCTTTGGCAGCTATGATTTCATCAAATATCCATTTTCTAATCTGGATCATGTCCGCATCGGTGAAATGGATAATGTTGCTTGTACATATTATATAACCCCACATGCACACATGAACTCCGCAATTAGATCCAGCACCGGAACT
This sequence comes from Trichopria drosophilae, assembly GCA_030407085.1. Lineage (NCBI taxonomy): Eukaryota > Metazoa > Arthropoda > Insecta > Hymenoptera > Diapriidae > Trichopria > Trichopria drosophilae. The sequence goes on from CM059587.1 coordinate 70,460,540, forward strand.
CGTTATTTGAGAAGGGATATCAGTTGGGCAGTATAAGGTCCATTCCCTCCATATATAATTCGGAACATCTTTCTTCCCCGGTAGTATTTCTATGAAACTACACAACCTGCTCATGAGTAATGTGGAAGGTTTTCATGCATGGAATCTAAGTAGAGGATTTCGTTCAACGGAAACACCACTACGATCAGGGTCCAATGACATCTTTCACATTTAGGCATAACCCATAACCTGTATTTCCATGCCTGGACTGATCTTGCCCAACTGACGAACCCCGGCCTTGTCGAATTATCTAATAGGAATGTAGAGAACTGTGGGTAAAATATTAGTAGCTCTTTATCCATTTTTATCGATTTACTTATTGTTAGAAAACCGTGAATCCCGTTATCATCTATATATGCATTCGGGAGTAACGTTTCTAGAGTACTGTCATTAATCCAGAGATTCGAAATGTAAAATAACGTTTCTCTCCAATTTTTGGGATATTCATTTACATTAGTATGAGTCTACGGAACGTTTGTTACATCGATGCCTGTTGAGCTGAATTCTTTTTTCTCGATTAGTTGAATATCTTTTCTGGTTTCCTTTTTTTCTTCAGCACACTTATATAGTTTGCTTTCTTGCTCCCAAATATCAACTCTTTTAGGAAATGGTGCAAATCCTGCAGTATATGGTACATTTTTTGATGATTTCATCCACGTCTCAACTGTTAAGTCACAATCATCTGGTTCTTCGGCGTTGATTCTTCGAGCACAGTCTTTTATTTTTTTTTGTAGCAGTTATATGTTTTTGCCTTTTACAAGTAGTGAAATGTGACGGTGATTGATCGTCAAGAAGTTTTTCAGTACCTACTACTTTTCGCTTCAGTGTAGCTGATTGCGCAATTTTCTTCCTTTTGAGACCTTCAAAATCTTCCGAGAATTCACATGTAAAAACATCGTCGGAAACCTCGACTGAATGCGCATCATTTTCAAGATTATCAGCTTCTAAGGGCTCTTTCCTTTTATCTTCTATACTCTTTATAGCCCTTAATTGTTGCTGTCTTGTTGTCGTGGAGCCATATTTTCGTTGTAATAGACGGTTTTTAATATTATTTGCTGCTGTTCTGATGGCTCTGGGAATTAAAATTTTCATTTCCCCGTTAAATACGTACGTCTTCATAATTTTATTCCAATTTTCCACAGGGGCATTGTAATTTCTTCTAATATCAAAGTCCTTAATTGAAATGGCTGACCAGAGTGGGTAGTACACCATTAATTCTTCAGTCAAATGTTCTAGAAACTGTGGTATGAATAAAGGGTGTTCATCACCACCACAGTTACTAAACGAATTCTTAATTTCTTGCCATTCGGAATTGAAGAGGATAAACAATTTAGAACTCTCACGTTGAGTCTTAGGGTAAATCTCAAAATTCGGATCATTTTCAAATAAATCTTCGTCCTCAATATTGTCTTCGGTACAGTCGACGTGGTCCAACAACTTAACATTTTGGAATTTTTGCACATAGTCATCATACTCTACGCATTTTTTCGGTATACCGAAGACCTTGCAGATGATGCGAAAGATAATGATTGCATCGTTTAATTCGGTGGAATGAATTAACGTGGTTACTGCTGTGCGTAAGATTTGTCGAAAATCATTGTCGTTAGTGAAATTTTTAATTCTTTTGATGCTCAATTTAATTAGGTGCGAAGAACAGACGTGTAATATGGTTAGTGGCATGTAAACTTTATTTTGATCACGAATTCGGTCCCATATCTGTTCTAGATACAAGTGCAGGTCCATGTTATTAAAGGCTTTACATGCTGCCTGAAGCAAAGCCTTGCTAAAATCCGTCTCTATGTGATGTACGAGAGGACGCACAGTTGTCAATTTTTTCAAGCATAGAATGAAAATCGCAAGGCAATTCTCAATCGTTACATCATGGCCGCATGTGATAAACTCAAGAAGTGCAACAGGCACTAGATCTTTTCCTTCTATCACCAAACAGTAATAAAAGGGTCGCTTGGTGCTATCTGGCGGCTTCACAAAAATGGACCCCGTCGCGTCAAAATGCAGGCAAACATATCCCTTTTTCACCAAATCAATAATCAGTCGTAGTTGCTTTTCTGAAAATAATACCACAGAAAATGCTGGATATATTGTATACCCCTGTATAAAGCTTGGGAAAACTCTACCTGACCAATCTTCACTGCATTCAAGTTCTTGCTTCAATTTAGTCAAGAAGAGGTGAAAGTCGCTATCTAAATCAAACATTTTTTTGCCTTCGCTAGCTGTTTTATTTAATAGCATCGTGGATGGCGCATGATTTCGATTTCCACTTTTTAAAATTTCTTCATTCGTCTCGGATATTATTCCACCCGCCAAAACACACGCATGTCTATGTTTTAACTGTTCCATCAAATTTTCTCGATCAGCGCCTGTGATAAATCGCCTACGCACTTCCCCATCAGAATGGTTATAAGTACTTATTTTAATATACCGCACAATACTTGGCCGGCCGACGTCAATAGGTTCAGCAATTTCAAATCGGGAAGAAAAACATTTTTTAAACGTGCACCCTCCTACGGAATAAAGTGATGGCCCTATATTTTTTCTTGTGCTTCGTTTAGCTCTAGAAATATCTATACGCAGAACACAAAACTTGTTTACAAGTTCAAAGTATTTATTAAAATCTGCAATCCACCCACATTTGAAAGACATATTGGCTTGGTCCCACCATCTTTGCAAGAACTCAGCAGGAAGTATGAAAGATTTTGCAGGTTCATCATCATCACGTTCGACTTTCTCCAAATTCAGATTTATTTTCATTTTAGAATTATCATTATCCGTAATGCACCCATCCTCAAAACCGTCATTTTTATCAGAAAAATCACTCGATATTTCTGTATTTAGCGATCTTTCTGATGATTTTTCATATGTCTTTGTAATTTGTTCAAAATAAAATCTTTCTTCAGGAATAACATTTTAATTTTTTTGCATCATACTCTCGACGTGATCAGGAATTTCACGCAAAACGCTATCATCACTTTTGTAATCATCCCCCAATGTTTGATCCTTATTTGAAAAGTCTGGCAATATTTCTGTATTTGGCAATTTTTGTTCTTCCTTTCCAGTTTCTTTAAAGTGAAGACTGTCTTCAGTAATGTAATTTTTGATTCTTTTGCGTCGAACGTTGCGTCGCAATGCGTCCGAACGTTTATTTTAGGGCACAATACCATTAAACAGAATGACTGAAAATATTTGCCACTCTACGCTCCTCTTATAAGATGATCGTAAGAGTGTATCGATAATCCCAACACGGTTATCAATAGGATAGTTATCCCATATTGTCAGCGCAATTGCTTCTGTAGATATTTTCATAATAATTCAGTAATTCCAAAATTATATTACATAAGAATTATTGTACCGGAAATGTAATACAAGTCTAGGCCGAGAAAATGCCATCAAACCGTCGAAAAATAAATTAGGTAATAAATACCCGTATGCACTTTTGCATCGAAAGTGATTTCAACTTATACAAATGGCGTTTCATTTTTTTAATGAGAAATAAATTACAGATAGGGGATTTCGCCCTCTCGTGGAGAATTATTTACATACAGTACCGGTCACGAGTATGAGATCACACTTGCGGAATTTTGGCTCAATTAAAATGTTGATATCTCATCGCCAAGTTACCGTATGGAAAAAAAAAGGAAATTAAAGAGGAGGCTTTCAGTTTCTCTGTCGCGGTGGTTTCATTTCCGTATATTCATTTGCCTTTGAACTATGCTCGATTTATTCAAGTCATTTTTTGCGTATTATTTTTTTTTAAACCGCACCCATTTTTAAAAAATGATTGGAGGAGAAAAGTACAACGTGTAATCAATAGATATTCCCTTCAGCTTCAATTTGCCTCTTGGGGATTTTGTCTATCAATTATTTACAAATAATTATTTAATTTTGAACAAAACAATGTGTTTTTTTTAATCTGCTCTATCTTGGAAAATTGACATGATATAAAAGATTTTTAACGAAGAAAAAGTTTCATTATTTAATTATCTATTGGCTGAAATTTTTTCAAATTTTTCGAAGTAAATTTTTTTTTCCACATGTTGCCACCATACAATGGCATAGAATAGCACCGTCAAAATTTCGACGAGTATATTACACAAAAATGAACTTAATAATAAAGGCAAATGTAATCTTAAACTTGCGCATAGTTTAAATGCAACTTTTACATCCGATAATGATTTTTACGCCAAAATATTAAAGTGGACAAAACGTGGCAAAAAAAAAATTTACTTCGAAAAAATTTAAAAAATTTCAGCCAATAGATAATTAAAAAATGAAATTTTTTCTTCCTTACAAATTTTTTATATTACGTCCATTTTCCGAGATAGAGCCGATTAAAAATAAAACTACATAATTTGGTTCAAAATTAAATAAGTATTTCTAAAGACTTGCTAGACAAAATCCCGAAGAGGCAAATTGAAGCTGAAGGGATTATCCATCAATCACACGTTGTGGTTTTCTCCTGCAATCATTTTTTTATAAATGGGAGCGTATTAAAAAAAATAATATCCAAAAATGACTTGAGTAAATCGAGCATAGTTCAAAAGCAACTGCATATACGGAAATAAAAGTCTCCTCTTTAATTCCTTTTTTTAAATTTTTTCCGTACGTTAACTTGGTGATAAGATATCAACATTTTAATTAGGCCAAAATGAACAACCCTTAACTTTCTTGTGCCGCGTCAGGTAACAATGATATGGATAGTAGATGGTATTAGCTACCTGCAGAAAAAAATTGGACGAAAAAAAACGGTTCTGCCATATAGAAATGAATTTTTCAAATAAAAAACTTGTTTATTTCGCTGTTAATTGTCTATTAGCAATCCTTAACTTTCTCGTGCCGCGTCAGGTGACAATGATATCGATAGTAGATGGTATTAGCTACCGGCAGAAAAAAATTGGACGAGAAAAAACGGTTGTGCCATATAAAAATGAATTTTTCAAATAAAAAACTTGTTTATTTCGCTGTTAATTGTTTATTAACAATCCTTAACTTTCTTGTGCCGTGTCAGGCAACAATGATATCGATAGTAGATGGAATTAGCTACCTCCAGAAAAAAATTGGAAGAAAAAAAAACGGTTGTGCCATATAGAAATGAATTTTTCAAATAAAAAACTTGTTTATTTCGCTGTTAATTGTCTATTAACAATCCTTAACTTTCTTGTACCGCGTTAGGTGACAATGATATCGATAGTAGATGAAAACGATTGTGCCATATAGAAATGAATTTTTCAAATAAAAAACTTGTTTATTTCGCTGTTAATTGTCTGTTAACAATCCTTAACTTTCTTGTGCCGCGTCAGGCGACAATGATATCGATAGTAGATGGTATTAGCTACCGGCAGAAAAAAAATTGGACCAGAAAAAATGGTTGTGCCATATAAAAATGAATTTTTCAAATAAAAAAACTTGTTTATTTCGCTGTTAATTGTTATTTAACAATCCTTAACTTTCTTGTGCCGCATCAGGTAACAATGATATCGATAGTAGATGGTATTAGCTACCGGCAGAAAAAAATTGGACGAAAAAAAAAACGGTTGTGCCGTATAGTAATGAATTTTTCAAATAAAAAACTTGTTTATTTCGCTGTTAATTGTTTATTAACAATCCTTAACTTTCTTGTGCCGCGTCAGGTAACAATGATATCGATAGTAGATTGTATTAGCTACCTGCAGAAAAAAATTGGACGAAAAAAAACGGTTCTGCCATATAGAAATTAATTTTTCAAATAAAAAACTTGTTTATTTTGCTGTTAATTGTCTATTAGCAATCCTTAACTTTCTCGTGCCGCGTCAGGTGACAATGATATCGATAGTAGATGGTATTAGCTACCGGCAGAAAAAAATTGGACGAGAAAAAACGGTTGTGCCATATAAAAATGAATTTTTCAAATAAAAAACTTGTTTATTTCGCTGTTAATTGTTTATTAATAATCCTTAACTTTCTTGTGCAGCGTCAGGTAACAATGATATCGATAGTAGATGGAATTAGCTACCTCCAGAAAAAATTGGAAGAAAAAAAAACGGTTGTGCCATATAGAAATTAATTTTTCAAATAAAAAACTTGTTTATTTCGCTGTTAATTGTCTATTAGCAATCCTTAACTTTCTCGTGCCGCGTCAGGTGACAATGATATCGATAGTAGATGGTATTAGCTACCGGCAGAAAAAAATTGGACGAGAAAAAACGGTTGTGCCATATAAAAATGAATTTTTCAAATAAAAAACTTGTTTATTTCGCTGTTAATTGTTTATTAACAATCCTTAACTTTCTTGTGCCGCGTCAGGTAACAATGATATCGATAGTAGATGGAATTAGCTACCTCCAGAAAAAAATTGGAAGAAAAAAAAACGGTTGTGCCATATAGAAATGAATTTTTCAAATAAAAAACTTGTTTATTTCGCTGTTAATTGTCTATTAACAATCCTTAACTTTCTTGTGCCGCGTTAGGTGACAACGATATCGATAGTAGATGAAAACGATTGTGCCATATAGAAATGAATTTTTCAAATAAAAAACTTGTTTATTTCGCTGTTAATTGTCTATTAACAATCCTTAACTTTCTTGTGCCGCGTCAGGTGACAATGATATCGATAGTAGATGGTATTAGCTACCGGCAGAAAAAAAATTGGACCATAAAAAATGGATGTGCCATATAAAAATGAATTTTTCAAATAAAAAAACTTGTTTATTTCGCTGTTAATTGTTTATTAACAATCGTTAACTTTCTTGTGCCGCGTCAGGCAACAACGATATCGATAGTAGATTGTATTAGCTACCTGCAGAAAAAAATTGGACGAAAAAAACGGATCTGCCATATAGAAATTAATTTTTCAAATAAAAAACTTGTTTATTTCGCTGTTAATTGTCTATTAGCAATCCTTAACTTTCTCGTGCCGCGTCAGGTGACAATGATATCGATAGTAGATGGTATTAGCTACCGGCAGAAAAAAATTGGACGAGAAAAAACGGTTGTGCCATATAAAAATGAATTTTTCAAATAAAAAACTTGTTTATTTCGCTGTTAATTGTTTATTAACAATCCTTAACTTTCTTGTGCCGCGTCAGGTAACAATGATATCGATAGTAGATGGAATTAGCTACCTCCAGAAAAAAATTGGAAGAAAAAAAAACGGTTGTGCCATATAGAAATGAATTTTTCAAATAAAAAACTTGTTTATTTCGCTGTTAATTGTTTATTAACAATCCTTAACTTTCTTGTGCCGCGTCAGGTGACAATGATATCGATAGTAGATGGTATTAGCTCCCGGCAGAAAAAAATTGGAAGAAAAAAAACGGTTGTGCCATATAAAAATGAATTTTTCAAATAAAAAACTTGTTTATTTCGCTGTTAATTGTTTATTAACAATCCTTAACTTTCTTGTGCCGCGTCAGGTAACAATGATATCGATAGTAGATGGAATTAGCTACCTCCAGAAAAAAATTGGAAGAAAAAAAAACGGTTGTGCCATATAGAAATGAATTTTTCAAATAAAAAACTTGTTTATTTCGCTGTTAATTGTCTATTAACAATCCTTAACTTTCTTGTGCCGCGTCAGGTGACAATGATATCGATAGTAGATGGTATTAGCTCCCGGCAGAAAAAAATTGGAAGAAAAAAAACGGTTGTGCCATATAGAAATTAATTTTTCAAATAAAAAACTTGTTTATTTCGCTGTTGATTGTCTATTAACAATCCTTAACTTTCTTGTGCCGCGTCAGGTGACAATGATATCGATAGTAGATGGTATTAGCTACCGGCAGAAAAAAATTGGACGAGAAAAAACGGTTGTGCCATATAAAAATTAATTTTTCAAATAAAAAATTTGTTTATTTCGCTCTTAATTGTTTATTAACAATCCTTAACTTTCTTGTGCCGCGTCAGGTAACAATGATATCGATAGTAGATGGAATTAGCTACCTCCAGAAAAAAATTGGAAGAAAAAAAAACGGTTGTGCCATATAGAAATGAATTTTTCAAATAAAAAACTTGTTTATTTCGCTGTTAATTGTCTATTAACAATCCTTAACTTTCTTGTGCCGCGTCAGGTGACAATGATATCGATAGTAGATGAAAACGATTGTGCCATATAGAAATGAATTTTTCAAATAAAAAACTTGTTTATTTCGCTGTTAATTGTCTATTAACAATCCTTAACTTTCTTGTGCCGCGTCAGGTGACAATGATATCGATAGTAGATGGTATTAGCTACCGGCAGAAAAAAAATTGGACCAGAAAAAATGGTTGTGCCATATAAAAATGAATTTTTCAAATAAAAAAACTTGTTTATTTCGCTGTTAATTGTTTATTAACAATCCTTAACTTTCTTGTGCCGCGTCAGGTAACAATGATATCGATAGTAGATGGTATTAGCTACCGGCAGAAAAAAATTGGACGAAAAAAAAACGGTTGTGCCGTATAGTAATGAATTTTTCAAATAAAACACTTGTTTATTTCGCTGTTAATTGTTTATTAACAATCCTTAACTTTCTTGTGCCGCGTCAGGTGACAATGATATCGATAGTAGATGGTATTAGCTACAGGCAGAAAAAAATTGGACGAGAAAAAACGGTTGTGCCATATAAAAATGAATTTTCAAATAAAAAATTTGTTTATTTCGCTGTTAATTGTTTATTAACAATCCTGACCTTTCTTGTGCCGCGTCAGGTAACAATGATTGATTCGTAAATTTTAGTTTGTATTTGCGGAATTTGTATGTGCTGTATTAAGTTTTTTAAATTATTTATATACATAATTTAATGGATAATTAGTTTTGGAAATTAAATATTGCTTACGTGAGTAGTATGTTTCGCATTTGTCTGTGTCATTTGCAGCGTGTTGCGTTTGCCTTTTTAAATTGAATCTTGTGTTAGCTTCTGTGCAATTTATGCATTTTTTATAATCTATAGTGGAACATGTTTTTGAGTCATGAGGTCCTGCGCAGTGCATGCAGACGTGTGTTTGACTTTGACATTTTGCACTGCTATGGCCATATCTACTACATTTATAGCATCGACTCACTGGAATGTCATCATAAACTGTACAACGTTGCCATTTTATATAAATCTTATATTTGTTTACCATTATAGTTTCATAAGCAGCTCTATTTATTTCGGCATAAAGAATTCCTGGTTTATCATTTTTGGGGTTGCTTTTATGGGTAATTTTTAAGAAAATTTTGGTGAGATCTTGGAAATTTTGCGCTATAATTGCATCTTGGATTTCTTCAATCTGCAAATCTCCAGAATATCCAATTATTTTTATTCGTGAATTTTTTTTCTCTTCAATCTGTACGATGTAGTTTTCTGATAATGTTTGTGTAAGTTCCTCAGTTAAATTTTCAGCATCAACCTTTGAATTGCATTTTATTTGTACTTCTCCGTTGCGGTTTTCCTTTATATTGGTTACCTTTAAATGTATTTCGTCTGGTTTGATATTATTTTGAATTTCACTTCTTGTTTTCCTTGAGGCTTGTTGTTGTTTTGGTTTAATATTTACAGTCCTTAGTTCAGAGCGTATAGTTTGTCTATTTGATTGATTTATATTTGCTACCGTAGCATATGTTGGAGTTTTTGTATTAAATTGTTTTCAATCTGTTTTTTCAGCAAATTTATGTTTTCTTTTAGTACAATGTTATTCTCTTTCAACGTGTCGTTATGCTCTTTCAGTGTGTTGTTGTTTTCTTTTATTTCAACATTTAACGTTTTTAATTGATTATAGTCCTTTTGTAAAGAGGCATTAAGATTTTGCAATTTATTTATTTCTTCATGGGACAGTATTGCTGTTGTTGTTAAATGTTCGTCTTGAGATCTGTCAATAATACTGTTATCGAATTTACCTTCCATTGATTTAATTTTCTTTTGCAACTTAACATTTTCTTTCCTAAGTAGATCTGTTTCATAATCTCGTTGTCCAGTGTTCTGCTTGTCTAGTTTTAGTTGAGTTTCATATTTGCGTTTATAATTCTTCTGATCTATAATGGTTTTCTTTAGTGATAAAATAATGCTCCGTAGGACGTTGACATCTTCAGAATTTTCCTGCTCCTCGTCGTATTCTTCCACTAAGGTTATGTTTTCTTCACAACCGCACAACAGATAAAAGTTATCTATTATCACAAGATCTTTACGTGTTAACGCACAACTTATGTGCATCAGTGCATCGCAATTTATGCACATGCATACTTTAGCTTTTTTTGTTTTACAACACCCGAAAATTATTCCGTCTTTCCACTTATCGATATCACGTCCGTCCGCATCGGTCGCCGCCATGTTATATACACAATTGTTTATTAACAATCCGTAACTTTCTTGTGCCGCGTCAGGTGACAATGATATCGATAGTAGATGGTATTAGCTACCGGCAGAAAAAAATTGGACGAAAAAAAAAGGGTTGTGGCGTATAGTAATGAATTTTTCAAATAAAAAACTTGTTTATTTCGCTGTTAATTGTTTATTAACAATCCTTAACTTTCTTGTACCGCGTCAGGTAACAATGATATCGATAGTAGATGGAATTAGCTACCTCCAGAAAAAAATTGGAAAAAAAAACGGTTGTACCATATAGAAATGAATTTTTCAAATAAAAAACTTGTTTATTTCGCTGTTAATTGTCTATTAACAATCCTTAACTTTCTCGTGCCGCGTCAGGTGAAAATGATATCGATAGTAGATGGTATTAGCTACCGGCAAAAAAAAATTGGACGAGAAAAAACGGTTGTGCCATATAAAAATGAATTTTTCAAATAAAAAAACTTGTTTATTTCGCTGTTAATTGTTTATTAACAATCCTTAACTTTCTTGTGCCGCGTCAGGTGACAATGATATCGATAGTAGATGGAATTAGCTACATCCAGAAAAAAAATTGGAAGAAAAAAAACGGTTGTGCCATATAGAAATTAATTTTTCAAATAAAAAACTTGTTTATTTCGCTGTTAATTATTTATTAACAATCCTTAACTTTCTTGTGCCGCGTCAGGTGATAATGATATCGATAGTAGATGGTATTAGCTATCTCTAGAATAAAATTGGACGAAATAAAACGGTTGTGCCATATAGACATGAATTTTTCAAATCAAGAACTTGTTTACTTCGCTGTTAATTGTTTATTAACTATTCTTAACTTTCTTGCGCAGCTCGAGGTGACACTGGTGTTGTTGGTGGTAGTGTTGGCTGCCTTAGGAAGGACAAAAAAAGACAAAGGACAGGATATTTCCCCCGCGTTAATGACGATTTGTCTATTTGCGGGTCGGCTCTCGGGTGGCGAGGTACAGGACAGAGACAGACAGTACAATGACAGAACTAGGCATATACAACACAACACCCACCCAGAGCCAGTCCCCCCTACCCCAATATCGGTACCACCAGCAGATTCGGCGGTCTGTGCCTTAGCGAGTACGACGCGGGGCTTATCCCCTCTTTATCCGAGATAAGACCCACGACGTACCGACCGGGGATAAGACGCTGATGGTACCGATAACTGCCGACGGGGGTCGGCAGCGGTCCCAAATTCGTACCTTCGCCCAGCAAAGTTCCCCGGTTATTCCACACTGGACATAAGCAGAGAAAATTGCAGGACGGGGATTCGAACTCGGGCCCTTCGCGACGTTCAGTTCGGGCGGACTAAGACTGACGCCTTAGCCCGCACGACCATCACGCCGTCTTAGGAAGGACAATTAGACGTAAAAAACGGTTTTATGACATAAATATCCACTTGATAAAAGAGGAGTTGAGAACCCCTGCTTTCGTGAATCTGTCGCTGCGAATCTGTCGCTAGCTTCAGGATCATAAAGGTCAGTGGAATGTTGTGTAGGTAAATATTAATACACAATACGGAGGAAGTGAGATGTCGGCTCTACCGTTTATTCATCATATCAAGAAACGAAAACTAATACATAAACGTTGAAAGGCCGTTGAACCGTGATCTACCTCAACTTTTCGCCAAAGGGACCCACGTACCTACATGTTTGTCGCAAGGTCATTATCGTTCTTTATTACCGTCTTTATTATTTGTTTATACGCAAAATATCAATTAATCATCATTATCAACACTCATCTGACTTTAATTACCCAATTATCGATGTTTATTATCGTCTTTATTATTTGTTTATATAACAATTAACCATGAAGCACTCGTGTTTCAGGTCGCTGAACCATGACCTATCTCACTGTCGTGCCAAAGGTTCCCCGTACGTTGTTGTTTACGTCAGATTACTGACCTACCTCGCATGGCGGCCATGGCGTTATTTACTGTCATAAATTAATATTTATTTAACATTAATTACCCTATTAGCATTATTTATTGACATTGTTATTGCTTGTTTTGACATTAATTGGCCATTAATAGCCATTATCACCTATTTATGAGGCCATTAACCCCTGACCTATCTTAAGGCGCGCGTACCGTCTGGCGCCAGGCCTACCTCAAGGTGGAGGAGTGGGGGGTGTTTACGTCTGGCTATCGGTTACCTTATACTACTCACGTACCCACATATCGACGCTCGAGACGAAGTCTAGGATTTCTTAAATCTGAGACGAAGACTAGGATAATCCACTTCCTCTACTGCAAAACTAGGACATTTCATTTTCCCGGCGCGAAAACTAGGAGATTTCGATTTTTCCCTGAAAGAAAAGGATTTCCACTTTTCTCGGCGCGAAAACTAGGATAATTCGTTATTTTGACATGAAGGATAGGATATTTCATTATTTTGACACGAAAACTAGGATTTTTCGAGTTTTCTAAGCGACGATTACATTATTATTTTATTGTCTGATTTGTATAATTATTTTTCATTTAACCATGTATATTGTTAACAATTTTTATTTTTCTATATATTTATTAATAAATAATAGTAACATTGTTTATTCGTGAAAAATAATACTTATAACATATTTTTCTTCACACAAAAAAACATGCAGTCTAAGGCATTCTTTTTTACATCCCGAGGGAAGTATGCGATTTTTCTTCATGATCGGGAGGATAAGCGGCACCTTTTCTCCCGCTTGCACCAATCATCGTGCCCCGAATACTGAGGGAACAGCAAAACCATGTGATCAATAGGGGTTGAAGTTTATTTCTTAAATATTGTCACAAACAATAGTTTTTATTTTTTGCGATGATATTTATGAAATAACTTCAATTTCGTATTTCTCATAAGAAAAGCATTGGTCATATGGTTTTGTTGTTTCCCCAGTATCCGTTATTATGTTTTCAGGATAGGTCCCGAAGTTGGAAAACCGAAAATGCTCTACGAAACATCCTATTTTTCGCGCCGAAGAAATGGAAGAACCTAGTCTTCGCGCCGAAATTGAAATGACCTAGTCTTGGTGTCAAATAATGAAAAATCCTAGTATTCGTTGCAAATATTGACTTCTCCTAGTTTTCGTCCCTTAACGCCGAATCCTAGTCTTCGTCTCGAGCGTCGATATGGCGTTTGCTTTATTTGGAAATTTTCCACGTTAAAACATATCTGTCGTTTCGTAATTTCTTTATTACCTCGTATGGGGCTTTAAATACAGGTATAAGCTTTTTCGGAGCCCCAACAGAACCTTCCAAATTTTTTACCATCACATCGTCGCTTAATTCATAATCATGTGACTTCTTTCGTCTTTTATTAAAATAAGCTTCATTATGTTCTTTTGCACTCGCTTCCGACCTAATATTTTCTTTATTCGGCTTTGTGTATCTGGTTGAACTCGCTCTAAATTTTCAGCGACTTCATCATCAATCTTACTGCGTTGGTTCGCACCGAACAACTATTGACCAGGTGTATACTAGGGTGGGTCCTTTTTACACTTTTTTCGTAATCGAAAACGCTGACCCCTGAAATTTGACCTACCCATGAGTACATTCCGTGTACCAAATTTTAGCCCAATCGGATAATATCTTCCTTCGTAACTTTTGACCCACATTTGGAAATTTTCACGAAAACAGTAAAATATTCAATAGCTATAATGTAAATTCTTCTGAAAAGTTTTGAAATATGTGGGAAATTATATATTTTATTGTTAGTCTATCAGTCGAGGTCACACAATGTAACATATAAACAATTCATCCCCCGCCCGTGGGTGGGGGGGGGGGGTGAGCGCATTTCGAAGTATGAATAAAATAACATTCCATACACGGAGAAAAGTAGAGAGCGAGAAACTCCGTTCCAGCAGGGACTGAAAATGTTTTTTTAGATTTTACTTTATTTAGGATTAGTTTAGTTTATCTTAATTACTTCGACCCAGACCATAGGTCTGGCGAAGTATTGAATTTGGTCAGTTCCCGCCAAAAAATTACCCTATAGTTTTTCATCAAATGTCGACGTTTCAGGCCCTAAGGAACCCAAATCAACAATAAAAAAATGTGTGTCCATGATCTTGTACGTACGTACCTCCGTACGTCCGTACGTCCGTACGTCCGTACGTCCCGTTTTTTTGTGTCGCGATAACTCGCGAACGGATAAGCGTATTGACATAAATTTTTTTAAAAATACGCGTCTTGGCATAACTTAGATCTGATTAGATTTTGGGGCAGATCCACCTGTCCATTACTAAAAAAAATTAGCCCCAATTATGTTTCTTTGCAGTTTTTTGCATTTATTTTGAAAAATACAAATTTTATTAAAAAATGTTTCAAACAAAAAAGATAGAGCATGAAATTCTCTAAAAAAAAGGTTGTATGCATTTTCTTCCTAAAGTCAACGATAATGCCATAAAAACTGGTTTAAAATGTGTATGACTATTGTCTGAAAAAGTATTGAATTTGGTAATCGCGGCAAAAAAATTACCCTATTGTTTTTCATCAAATTTCGACGTTTCGACCCCCTACCCCCAGGGGTAGTCTTTGCCAGCCCCTCGGGCGCGGTGACCACCTACGGGCGCAAAGTTCTTTTACGCCCTTGATACGAAAATAACTATTTCGATATATCTAAAAGATGTCTTATAGATATCTATAAGATATCCGTCATAGATCTTTTCGACACTTTCAAGATATCTTTGACGAATTATATGTATATATATATATATATATATATATATATATATATATATATATATATATATATATATATATATATATTGTATATATAATATCAAAATAATACAGTTAGGAATTAGTAAAACACAGTAAACATGTAATATGCATCGAATAGTCTATTAGAATACAAGTGCATGAAGTAAGTGTTTTGCAACTTTTATTTATTAATACTTCGGCTGGCCTGTTGTCGGGGTCGAAGTTTTGAAAATGCTCATTTTCAATTTTCATACATATAAGAAACACTATATTGTTGTAACAGATCTATCGAAGCCACTTGGACCTAAATATGATTGGACCCCCAAATATCAATATAATTTTATAATATAAATGAAAGCTGTTAGTAAACAAACGAGTCTTAAGGAATAGCCGACTCTCCACTGGGTCGAAGTTTCTGTGCGAGCGAAGCGAGCGAGGCACCACGCCAACACTAGTTTATTAATGATTGAGTTGTAGTATATACAAAGCTTGCCGAGGCGAGGAGTTAAAGGCCACGGGGTCGAAGCCACTAGTTTTATTTCTACTGTTAGATCTGTAAGGGCGACTGTATCTTGTTTTCCTCTTTTCTTTAACACGTGCGCATTGAAAATTTCATGCAACGGAAACCGAACACTCGTTGTCAGGAAAGTAATTAATTAAAAAAATATTAATCTCAGTCCTCATTTATTTCACAAACCAACAGTTCGGCTTCACAAACTTGCCCGGAACCGACTGTAGTTTCCCGATGCCGACCGATTTCCAAAAAGACTCAGCGTCCCTACGTCACGTGTTCGCAAATATGCACTTCACGATCCTTGAGACTATTTCGCAAATATAAAGGTTTCCACTCCAAAACTCGTAAGCCAGTCTTGGCTACGCCGATATGTTACTATTTATCTCAGTAATACGCTTCGCGTCGATTAAGTCAATAAATAACCCGACTTGGTTACCTCGCGAAAACTAAGCCCGACTTGGTTACCTCGCGAAAACTAAGCCCGACTTGGCCATTTTGATTACGACCGTTTTCTTTTCCGTACCGTCTTGTTCCAATATCGCGAGTCGAATCTACGCGATTCGCGTCTCAAATTCGGCGCATCCGCGATTACAATGTTGCCAACTCTACCCCAGGTTTCGCTATCCCTTCCCGACCTACCTGCATACACATGAAAATCTTACACTACTTAATACTTTAAAAATATGACCCTTCGAACATAAAGTGGGATTCTACGAATTTATACTGAGGACGTAGCGCAAAATGCAATATACTATTGCGGACTTGCATCAAAAACTACTTTTTAACGTTTAATATAGAATAAATTTTAATGATTTATGCTGCCTTCCTTCTAAAACGCTACCCGTATTTTAATCCATACAACTTAATTATATTGCAGTTTACCATCAACAACAATCAAACATCGGGACTTATATATCCGAGGAAGATATTTGAAGGATGGTTCTCGTGTAGCCCAGGTAGCCATGTAGAAATTACTCATAACAGCTCCATTAGGTACCGAGACAGTATTCATAAAGTCACTGGTATTCTACATGACGAATACAGAAGAAAGTTGCATTCAAGTAAATAATGAAATTACAATCACGCGGATAATAATATCACTCTAATATTGTACTTAAAAGCAATAAATAATAACTTAATATATGTATAGTAATGTGTATATACATATGTTATTTATATGTCGATGATTGTGTAAGCCCCGAGGGACTCATCCCATAATTACTCTGGCCTTCATTCTCTTAAATTCAACGATAGTAGGCGAGCCAAATGTACATTTGATTGCAATGTTGGATTCTGAATATTCCCTTCTGAATAATCCTAATATTCCAATAAATTCCTCAATAACTTTCAATGAATACAAAAATTTAATTATAATAGTGCACGCGGTGTCTACTCTGCAAAATGGTAATAACATTACTCCATTATATGTAGATCATAATATGAACCTATAATAATATATATGGGGGACACCGGCCTGCCCTAAATTCAGATCGACGGATTTTAGTGATCTTGGGCTAAAATGTTCCTTATTGACCCCTCTTTACGGGCCCATGTGTTATTTTGCAGAATTTCAGAATGGCGGCTCAAAATGGCGACTGGAAACCAGAGAAAAATTGAGAGTTCGGATCAAAACGCTTGTAAAACAGAAAATTGGCGTTATATTCGATTGGTTTTGGGCTCAAATTGTCGGTATATGCTAAATTAGTTTAGGGGGGGTTTTGAAGGTCGTCGATCATGAATTTGAAGACGGATTTGTAAAATTCAACTCTGAGGATCCAATATGGTGGACACATTTTTTAATATTCTTGGATATTTTTCGAAAATTACCCCATTTACTCCAAAATTTGTTTACGGGGGTGTTAAAGATCGCTGATCACGAAGCTGAAGAAGAATTTGCATAATAAAATAATCGTTGGCTTGAAAAGACATGAATTGTACAGGTAGATATTTTTAATGTAAACAAATTAAGATCTTGACATCACTGAATACATATTCGGTGCCGGATGTCCAGAATTCAACACGGTTGTCCAACACGGTGGATAGGTAATTAGGAATACAATTACGAATACCAATCGGAAATGAAAGGTATTTAATTAAAAAAGTTTTTATACCGCTGGCGTTAGCGTCATCCGACATACACCACGCGGAGGTCGCACAGTGGGATTTGCATGTCTTCAGGGTGCTTTGATCAGGTGGTTCCCCTTGCCGTCACCTGTTCTTGTGTGCGTGTGCGCGTGTATGTGTGTGTATGTCTGTGTGTGTGTGTGTGTGCGTGTCTGAAAATGAAATTATGTAAATAATTCACCATTTGTTTTTTGCCATTGAATCACTTCTTATAACTTTCAGCCATCAATTTACGCGCCTGAGCTATCATCTTTTTCTTTCAGAGTCATTGTCGTTTTTCGTTATAATAATGGTGCTGTAATTCACCTAATTTTACAAAAACAAAAAAATCGGCGTTTTTCACTTTTCTGCAAAAGATTGTGCGTTTTAGGGACAGTTTACCCCCTAATTAACCCCCACCCCCTCCCCTTACCCAACATACCTAGCCTGATTTTCGTTTGTTAGTGAACTATACTTTTACCCTGAAAATCATTCAATTCGCGTCACTAGTCTTAAGGGGGTTCTATAGTAGAATTTTTACTGACATTTTTAGGTGAAATTTATTTCAGGGATTTTTCCGCCATTTCTCAACCGATTTCGCTGAAATTTTAACAGCTATCTCATGAAACGATTACTTTCACTTTCTTGGAAGCAGAATTTTGAAAAACGATAAAAATTAATTTTTTAATTTTATTTAATTACTTTTTACAGTTCCGCGATTTGCCACGGTATCAACATGGTACTGAAACTCGTTCACCTCAAATCGTTTTTCGATAAATATAGAAGTTTTAGGCAGTTATTGCAAAATCGGCTTCCAAGAAAGTAATTCTACGATGATCAGAAACATTACTGAGTTTACAGAAATCGTTTCCGTGCAGTAATGGCAGCGTAATCCCTGAAATAAATTTTGCCGTATTTCTCGGAACAACGGTTCTTATCTGTGCTATGGCAGTCACCGCGAGATTTCGGATAAGAACCGTGCTAGAAATAGCCGGTGCTGCCCTCGCACGGTGATGACTGCCATAAGTTCACACACACACATACATAGTGCGCGCCCCGCGACCTGTGTTCCGAGTTCCGACTGCCACAGTGCCGAACTGCCGAGCCGACACAGTTGAGTTGACGAGTTGACTACATAACCTTTCACGTGCTTTGCGATAGAGAAGCTCTAGACGAATCTAGATTATACATCAGGTGATAAGTGAATTTCTTCACTCTACAGTTGCTTCCTAACTCTCCTAAGTTCCCGCTGGCGTAAACTAGGTATGGACGATTTTGTTAGGCGGATCATCAAAGAGTGGAATCTGGACGCATTACAAGAAACATTTAATCGTAAGTAATTGTTCAAATAAACTTTTTAACCGATGTTAACGGTGTCGGACGGAACCCAAGTCTTGCTTTTATAATGTTTCATGAAAGATATAAATATAAAAACTTCACAATTTTCATTAACCCGTGCCACCACAAATGTCTTGAAGTTCATTAATTTTTGCATTTTTTTCGCTAAAATTACTCGAATATGATCTATGGCAAAATATATGATTCATTTGAGATTAACATACCCAACGGGCACGAAAGTCCCGAATGTTTCTAAAACGTTTTTAGAACGTTCCAGAAACGTTCCTAAAACGTTAAATGTCTGCAACTTTTACGGAACGTTTTATAAACGTTTCATCCATGTTGCAGACATTTAACGTTTTAGGAACGTTTCTGGAACATTCTAAAAACGTTTTAGCAACATTTGGGTCCTTCGTGCCCGTTGGGTAATCATAAAAGGACAGTTTCAACATACATCTAAAAGATTCATTTATCATATTTTGACACAAATTTAGTTTAAAATAGTGTGAATAAAACACAAATTGATGCTATATAATTACAACTGAAACCGATTTCTATTCTTTGCCCTAATGTTCAAAAAGTCGAGTCAGTGTCAAATTTCTTATTATTTTGTTTCGACTTTTTAAACAAGATAATTTCAACGAAGCGGCATGAAGCAATTTTTTCTACGTTTTTAAGTACAAAAGGTATCTAGAAACATGGTTGTAAATTAATTTAATCCAAGAATTAAATTTTTGACCTTGGTAGAGAGTAAATCAATTTTGACGAATATCAGCGAAATGAATACGCAGTTAAGTTATGATTAATCTGATTCATTTGTTATATTTTTTCATAAATTTAGTTTCAAATTGTTTATTTAAACACAAATTGATGATAAATAATTGCAACCGAATTAGATTTCCCCTTTATGCTCACATCTGCAAAAAGCTGAGTCACACTTAGATTTCTTAATATTTTGTTTGAAATTATTCAACATGATCAGCCGATCAATCTGAAATACATTATTTAGTGTTATAAGTTAGAGGATATGATCTAAAATTTAATTAATCGTGCAAAGACAGTTTCAACATAAATCTTAAAGAAGTACAAGAAAAAAGTTAGTCGATAGGAGTACAAACATCAATGTTGTTGCCGCAATGACAGATTTTGTTTTCCAATTAACTGCTTTGCTTATTAGACATCTTTCTGTGAATAACTATTTTTTTATATTTATATAGATATATATTTATGCTTCCCCTTTTCCTTCCTAAGAAAAGAAAACAGATCTACATACGTAGGGAAAATGTCTATAACATGTAACTGTATTACATAGACAAACAAAAACTGTCACTGTGAACACAAAATTCATGTTCGTACTCTCATCGACTAACTTTTCTCTTATACTTCTTTTAGATGTATGTTGAAACTGTCTTTTTACGATTATGTTATTTTAAATAAAATCCTCAATATGTCTGTTTTCTATATTTAATTACCATTGTAATTATAGGAAGAGGAATACATGAGGGATATACAATGTATCATTTGACAGCTTAACCTCAAAACTTTGAGCTTTTAACAAGCCAAATGTAAACATTAATAAAACACTGAAAAATTTACACTTAACAATTTATATAATTCAACACTTCAAAATTTTAAAATACCTGTGTATCGCAATTGAAGGTTGTGGCGAAAACCGACATAACATTCCCATATGCAAACCCAAATCAGGATCTGATCAGGATCAGATCGCGATTGCCGGACCTCCGGGTTCCGGATCCGACACGGAACCGAGGTCATGTAACATTGGTCCGATACGGATCCGTGCTAAGGCTCCCGGATCAGTTACGGATCCAATCCGTAGTCAAATGTTTATGCGGGAAAACTCAAAATCGTAAAATAAAAAATAAAATTGTTTATTTATAGGTATACTTTTGTTATGTCATTACGGATATTTTTGCATAATTTGACTATGTGGTTATTTATATCGTTTCAAACGGTTGTAAAACTGAAAAAATTATCACTTTTTTCATTTAAAGGCTCCTGTGCCGAGTGCAAGACTCACCATAAATGCACTGACCCTTTTTTGTAGAGCACGAAATTTCCTACAAAAAATTCATGGAGAGCCCTAGTCTAAGGTTAATAAGAAACACACGAATAATGTTGGAGTTTGATTATAATTTGATTATAACATTTGATATATAACTTCCAACATTGCTCATTGCTAAACTATTAACATTAGAGTAGGGCGCTCAGTGGCTTTTTTGTAGGAAATTTGGCGTATCTTGCACTGTTTTCTTAAAATGAAAAAGTACTGATTTTTCAGTTGTAACAACCATTCGAAACGACATAAATAACCATACAGTTTAGAAATTATGCAAAAATATCCATAATGACATAACAAAACTATACCGGGCTGTAAATGCTTTCAAATTTTTTCCAAAAATGGTCAGTAATTCTCATGTCTACTTCTTTTTCGTTATCCATTCAAATAGAGAGTAAATTAGATATTATGTGTACGTGTAAGAAACTTAAGATTTGCTAGCAAGCACTAGCGGCATTTTGATTTTGCAATATTTATTATTGTTCCAATTGATGATATTACTTTTTCAACATTTTTTTTATTTATATTGAGTTATTTCTTTCTATTTTAATGTACTAAATATAAAACTATAGAAACATATATTGAAAAAGTTGATGAAAGGTCCTTTCTCGTTAAACATTCCTTTGTTGCAAATTTATTATTAATTAATGATTTAATCATTTGATTTTTCTTATTGTTTTTAAACTAATTATTTGAAATTAAATTTATAACAATATTCCAACAAGGTTAATTTGTAATGATTGCCATTTGGACATATATAGTTTTAAATGGACTATTTGAAGTACTTTAAATGTAATGTAAAAAATAAAATCGATTGTTTTATCAGGTCATGTAATAGATGAAGAAGTTTTTAAAAATTTTACTGATGAAATGATTCAGGAAATTATCCCAGGAATTGGTTTAAGATTCAAATTTTTACAAAAATATAAAAATTTCAAACAAAACTTGAACAATATTTGTTTGGTGCAAGAAAGCATAAAAAAAGTTAATGACTCAGAAGAAGTTGTGGAGCCAGCAATGCAAGATCTACATGTGGCGGAATCAATAGAGGTGTTAGAAACACCATGGATTGATCCAATTCAATGCGAGTTTGGTAATATAACAGGTCAAATTTTCAATATTTTTTAATTTTTTCAATACAAGTTTTAACGTACTTTGTTTATTATTTATTATTTTAAAGAAAAAGAAGAACTATTAAAATTATTGAAGTCACGTATTCGTGGAATTATCCTCATCAGAAAGTTTGAAAAACAAAAAATTCTTGACCGCTCAAAATTATGCGAAATTATAATCGAGCATGAATTGTTGAAGAACGTCAATAATAAATATTTGTACGTATACAAATGTTACATTAATGAAAATATGAGAAATAAGTAATTTTTATAAGTTTTAACGTTTTATATTTTTTTTCTTAGGATATCGTCCCGTAGTTTTAAAGAATTAGTAAGTAAGTTTTGTAAAGATCGACCGGGAGGACATGTTCAATTCGATGTCAGAACCTACCCGATGATGACTAGAGTTGCGGAACCTAAGATGTTGTTTGCTTACGTAGTTAGTTGAAGACTTCTGTAATTCATTTGACGGATTTGAAAGGAATCATAATTTCTCAATTTTGCTTTTCCTACTATGTCTCCTCATGAAATTCTGATATTCCTCACATACCATGGTCGACTCTGTATGGCGCCCAACCAGGTATTGGGTCATTCCATTTTAAAATAACAAGTTTTATAGTTTTTTGTCGACATTACAATGTGTTTAAATCCTCAAAATGTGTTATTACTGAAGGTAATTGGAAACAAATTTACTCCTGGATATTTCTTGATATCAGCAAAATGATGGCGATACGAGGGTTCCAAGTTTCAAGATGTTTCACTTCTCTGAAAGTATTCATCGTAGCGTAATTTTATCTTTGTTCAAACCTGTCAGAAAATGTTTATTCTATGAAAAGAAAATTAATTCAGTATAAAAAAATTAAGTTTAAGTATTGTTGATAATGACCATTTTCTGACAGCTTTGAATAGAGGCAAAATTACGCTACGATGAATATTTTCGGATATATTAATTTTTTAATTATGACAAAATGAACCGTAAAAATGAAAAATGTTGAAACATTGAATGATCGTATCTTCGACATTTTGCTTAATGTTGACAAATTTCTAAGAGTAAATTTGTCGCCAACTACCTTCAGTAATAAAATACTTCAGGAATTTAAAATATTTTTGATGTTGAAAAAACTCCAAAATTTTAAAACTTTTAAAACTTTATCGTTTTAAAATGGAAAGATCCATTACGAGTTTTAGAGTTTTTTATGAAAAAGGGTGGGTTTTTCCAATTCCTTGATGCAGATAAGGAATATTATGATTTCTTCTTCTATGTTCATTTCCTTTTCTTATGCCTGTTTTATATTACATACCGGGTAATTTAATACTTTTGAAAATGTTGGGAAACTTGTGGACGCGAATCGTAACAATTAACAGAATATCCAGACTGTGTAGAATTTCATATAAAATTTTTAATTAATTATTTTGTACTAACTGCAATTTCTACACTCGTATCACCTACAACTTTTAGACATTCCAAGACATAGCTTTCAGATCTTCAAACAAACAACTGAAGTTCAACGATACACATTTCAATATCATTCATGGCAGAATGTTACAGATTACAATAATTGGTATTTTAATATTACCAGTAAATAACCAATTGACAATTGTAGGCATTTAAATGTATTAAAATAATCAGCGATTGATTTACAAGCAAACGATCTTCTTTCTATGCATGTAAGCTTCCATTTATCAAGGATGTCATTCATCGGTTCTAAATTATTTTTCAGCCATTCCAAATTATTAGACAATTCAGTAACAGCTATTGAAAATTAAAATGTAATATAAGTTATACGTACAATACATAATTGAAGAAATAATAATTATTTTAATATTGGAATAAAAATCCCTGGAGTTTCTTCGGTGTGACGGTCCAATAAAATAAAAAGGAACAAATCTTTTCAAAAAGACGTTTCGGCTACATGATGTGTGCCTTCTTCAGTTTAATATACTATAAAGATTTGTATAACAAATTAAAAATACAAAAATATAACTATATAATGAAAAAATAAAAGACTTCTTCTTTTGAAGAAGTATTTTTTTGACTAGATTTAGATTTTTCTCCCTAAATTTACATTCAGCCAATAACATTGCCCGATCTATTAGACCATACATAACACCAATTTTGTAGTTTAGCGGGTGTTCAGAATGATAATTGAGATATCTGCCTGACCAAGTTTTCTTATGGTGCCAATCAGTTAACAAAGTACCATCTTTTTGTCTTATAACCTTAAGATCTAGGAAAGTAATGACACGTCTAGTTTCTATTTCTGAGGTAAAGGTTATCTTATTATTAAAATCTTTTAGGTTATTAATAACACTTAGCAGGTAATCCAACTTCTCAGGTGGAATACCAGTCAAAATGTCATCAACATATCTCAGATAAAAAGGTAATTTAAAATTTAAAATTTTTAAAAATTTGTTTTCTAAAAATTCCATTATTAAGTTTGCAATTACTGGTGATAGGGGCGAACCCATCGGAACACCAAATATTTGTTTATACGTTTTATTTTGAAATTTAAAATATGTACAATTTAAAATTAGTTTTAATCCTTTTAAAAATTCAGATTTCGGTATTTTTGTGAAATTTTTGATGTCATTCCATTTCCAATACATAGCATGTTCAATGATTCTTGGTGAGATGTTCGTAAACATTGAAACTACATCTAAAGAAACCAAAATATGGTTTTTTGGGAGCCTGATTTGTTTGATTTTATCGCGAAAATCCCAACTATCTTTTACATGCGTTTCTATTTTACCAATAACTTTGTTTAATATGTTAGTATAGTATTTGGCTAGATTGTAGGTCGGGGAATTAATAGCAGGAACAATAATCCTAAGGGGGTTATTGGCTTTGTGTATTTTAGGGAGGCCGTAAGCTCTTGGTATTACGCCGGTATAGTTTTTTAGTCGTTTTGAAGTGTCTAAATCAATGAATCCTGTATTATACCATTTAGAATTCAGTTCGTTATTTTCCTTAATTGTGGTTGCTGTGTATTCGAATTTTGAGGTTATGTAAATATTATCATCATTTAATAGTTCAACCATAGAGTTAATATAACTGTCCCTATTCATAGCAACAGTTGTATTACCCTTATCGCTTTTTGTAAAAAATATGTTTCGGTTTTTCCGTAAGAAATCAATTACTTTTTTGTTGTTGAAGTTATAGGTAGAATTATCATTTTTAAAGTTTTGAGTATCATTATTTTTTAAAAACTGAGTGCATTTAAAACGTACATTGTTTTTTATATCCTCGATTTTATTACCTTCACTATCGTAAATGTCATGAATTTTCCAGATGCCTTGTTCAATACCGGATATAAAATTGTGTATTGGAACTTTTGTATCATTACATTCTAAAGGGAAAGAATGGTTTGGTCCAAGACCCACGATATTAATAATTTCTTGTGGAATATCCACATTTGTGAGGTTTACAAACCAATTTTTTTGTATGGTGATCTTACTATCTCTAGCCTTTTTAAGATTATTTAATGCCCAGTTAAATTTCTTCCTCAGTCGTTCTGAATTTCGTTTTAAAATTCTTAAGAATTTAATGTTTTCAAAATAGAAAAAGTTATTATAAATTTGAAAAGGTAAACATTTAGTTATATTATAGAATATAGTGTTTTGATTGGCTCTAGTATCCCTTATACGATGTATTATATCTTGTATTTCAAAATTTAAAAGTTTCCATGAAAAATTTGAAATAGTTTTGTTGGACCAAACCATTCTTTCCCTTTAGAATGTAATGATACAACAGTTCCAATACACAATTTTATATCCGGTATTGAACAAGGCATCTGGAAAATGCATGACATTTACGATAGTGAAGGTAATAAAATCGAGGATATAAAAAACAATGTACGTTTTAAATGCACTCAGTTTTTAAAAAATAATGATACTCAAAACTTTAAAAATGATAATTCTACCTATAACTTCAACAACAAAAAAGTAACTGATTTCTTACGGAAAAACCGAAACATATTTTTTACAAAAAGCGATAAGGGTAATACAACTGTTGCTATGAATAGGGACAGTTATATTAACGCTATGGTTGAACTATTAAATGATGATAATATTTACATAACCTCAAAATTCGAATACACAGCAACCACAATTAAGGAAAATAACGAACTGAATTCTAAATGGTATAATACAGGATTCATTGATTTAGACACTTCAAAACGACTATAAAACTATACCGGCGTAATACCAAGAGCTTACGGCCTCCCTAAAATACACAAAGCCAATTACCCCCTTAGGATTATTGTTTCTACTATTAATTCCCCGACCTACAATCTAGCCAAATACTATACTAACATATTTAACAAAGTTATTGGTAAAATAGAAACGCATGTAAAAGATAGTTGGGATTTTCGCGATAAAATCAAACAAATCAGGCTCCCAAAAAACCATATTTTGGTTTCTTTAGATGTAGTTTCAATGTTTACGAACATCTCACCAAAAATCATTGAACATGCTATGTATTGGAAATGGAATGACATCAAAAATTTCACAAAAATACCGAAATCTGAATTTTTAAAAGGATTAAAACTAATTTTAAATTGTACATATTTTAAATTTCAAAATAAAACGTATAAACAAATATTTGGTGTTCCGATGGGTTCGCCCCTATCACCAGTAATTGCAAACTTAATAATGGAATTTTTAGAAAACAAATTTTTAAAAATTTTAAATTTTAAATTACCTTTTTATCTGAGATATGTTGATGACATTTTGACTGGTATTCCACCTGAGAAGTTGGATTACCTGCTAAGTGTTATTAATAACCTAAAAGATTTTAATAATAAGATAACCTTTACCTCAGAAATAGAAACTAGACGTGTCATTACTTTCCTAGATCTTAAGGTTATAAGACAAAAAGATGGTACTTTGTTAACTGATTGGCACCATAAGAAAACTTGGTCAGGCAGATATCTCAATTATCATTCTGAACACCCGCTAAACTACAAAATTGGTGTTATGTATGGTCTAATAGATCGGGCAATGTTATTGGCTGAATGTAAATTTAGGGAGAAAAATCTAAATCTAGTCAAAAAAATACTTCTTCAAAATAATTACCCGATACATCTCATCGAAGAAACTATTAGAAAACGTGTTCATCATATATATAATAGTATTGAAAAACATGATAGTACTAAAGAATTAAACCCTGTAAAAACAATCTCGCTACCATATGTAAAAGGGTTAACGCAAAAAATCTCTAAAACTTTGAAAACACATTCAATTCGAGTTGTGAATAAGCCAATCAATACCAACATAGGCGGAATAAGACCGTTCAAAGATCGACTAGATAAACTCCATATGAGCAATGTTGTTTATCAGATTCCTTGCAATCATTGTGATGCTGTGTACATCGGACAAACAAAAAGATTATTAAAAACTCGAATTTTGGAACATAAAAACAATATTAATGGTAAAGAAACTAATTATACAGCCCTCACAAAACACAGAATAGAAACAGGCCATAATTTCAATTATACAAAAGTTAAAATTTTAGCTAAAGAAAAAAATACATATAAAAGAAGAGATATAGAAAATGTTTTTATTAAAAAATGTAAGAATTCAGTTAATCAACGTTTTGAGAATTCATTTTTTCCAGATATTTATAATGTTTTGCTTTCATAATCTCTAGTTAACATAAGAGATTACCGAGTCCTTTGTATGAAATTTAAATGGAAAGTTTGTTTTTCATCCACATTATGTATGTGTATATTGAAAATATAAGCACACATACAACATCGACTTTAAATTGCCTAGTTGGTAAATTTCTTACACTGAGTTAGTGACATTTCGTTACATTGTAAAACGTTTGTGAGTGACACCAACAAAACGTTATTCCATCAATCATGCACCGTTTTTTAAAAAAATTTGCTCTTGTTGGTTTTCGTAAGTTGGCTATAAAGTTTTTAAAATAATTTTTTTAACTGCGCTTAGTTTCTAAAATCATCATAAGTTACCTTATAGATTTTTCCATACGCTCTCACTCACAAAGGTTAAAAATGATTTTCTATGAATTTTTTTGTTAAATTTCTAACAACTGCTGTTATTGTAAGTAATTTTTTTATTTTTTCATTATATAGTTATATTTTTGTATTTTTAATTTGTTATACAAATCTTTATAGTATATTAAACTGAAGAAGGCACACATCATGTAGCCGAAACGTCTACGTTCTACGTTATGACCTTGCCAATTTGCTTGCAACTACAATAATGTAGAGTGAATTTGAAAAAGGAACATTTGTTATTTGTAATTTAAACATATGTTGGTTTCGTAAAATATTTTCAATTTCCAAAATTTTCAACACGATATTGTAAGGAAAAGAAAACCAGCAAGGTTCAGCTAATTCATTATAAATATCAATACATACCTTGGACTGGTAAGGCAATATTTTTTGAATTTTCATTAACTATTATTAGAGCTACTTCTTTTAATGATCTTCTTAACGCTGCATACTTTTCATATAACATTCCAGTCGCATTTATAGGACCATTCACCCCTTTTGCCCACGGGACATAATATACATTCCTATTTTCTGTCTTAAATAACGAAGCAATTACTGCGGCTAATTCTTTAAATCTACGGGACGATATCCTAAGAAAAAAATATAAAACGTTCAAACTTATAAAAATTACTTATTTCTCATATTTTCATTAATGTACGTGGTCATGTAATAATTTTACAGCACAAAATTTCTGAATTTTTAAATTCAGTTAAAACTTTACTTTTCCCTTTAAACCTAAGTTTCATTTAATGACCCACTATGCAAAAGTCGCATCGTTATGCGGGCCTCTAATTCATTTGTGGTCCATGCGTTTTGAATCTAAGAACAGAGAACTCAAAATGAACGCCAATGTTTCTTGTAACAACAAAAATATATCTAAAACATTAGCGCTAAAAAACCAGTTAAAAATTGCGTATTCCATTTCGACTTCAAGCGAATATAAAAAGGTCATATACGGCCCAAAAGATACCACAAATTTAAATCAGGGAAACGACAAAATAAACGCTTCTTTTAAGTGGATTGAAATATCCGGCCAAAGGTATGCTGAAGGCACAATTATAGTACTGAAAATGAATGAGGATGAAGAACCACAATTTGGAAAATTGTTGAATATTTACGAAGTTGAAAACGAAACGTATTTTTTGTGCTATCCAAGCACTAGTGTAGCTACTAGACACATATTGTAAAACGTTATAATTATGTAATCAGTTTCCGGTCATAGAATAAGTTGTGATTTTGTAAATTCATATATAAAAAGAAGAACTGTGCAAGTTTACTGATAATAAATCTTCCTTGTGATAAAATGTAAACCTGATAATGTGATATTTAATGTATTGTATAACCCGAATCGAATTGGATGAATATTATAGGCTGAGTATCCACTATTAAAACCAAGGATTAAGAATCTTCGGTCTGAATAGAGAAAGTGGATGAATAAAAATTTGTGATAAATCTGTGCATGTACGTGATTTTTTATTACACCATTTGACAGGTTAACTCAAATTCATCTGACGTTAACTTGTCAAATTGAAAACCTACTTCCTTACATTTCCCACTTCCCAATAATAATATTTAGTACATCTCTAGTACTAATATATAGTGAAAAAGAACTTTTTTCAAACTGATCTTCAATCAGAAAATATTAATTTTCAGGGTTGGGTGGTCTTCAGTTAAAAAGTTTAGTTAAAAAGTTATTTAATTTTAACTTAACTTAGTTATTTTTCAAGCTGTTAACTTTTAACTTAAGTTAGTTACTTTCTTTATTAACTTTTAACTTTTTAACTAGAGTAAAGTTAAGTTATTAACTTTTAAATTTTATCTTTTAATTTTTAAACTAGATTAAAGTTAAGATATTAACTTTTATATTTTATCTTTAGTGTTAAGTTTGTTTTCTTTTTAAGCTCTTAACTTTTAATAAACTTAACTTTGGCACTTAGTTTAAATTAACTTATTGTTAGTTAAAAATGAACAAAATTAAAGTATTACTTAAATCATTTCGAACATGTCACGAATGTGTAAATTTTCGAATAATTTCTGACCTTCTGATTAACTTTTTTGAAATTTCGAAGCATCAACCTTTTGAAATACGAGGTATTTGTATGATGCACTTGGTTTATTCGGCTATGCTTTACGCTACGTCGCACCACGCAACGCTAATATTTTCGTTTGCTTACAAAAATATGTTCAAATCTATTTGTTTTAATTGAAATTATATATATTAAAAATGAAAGAACCAGATATATTCTTTTAGGAATCACACCGGTAGCAAGCAGCCACTTATAATTTATACGAATGAGCCTTCGCTTCGGTTAATAGTTAAAATTGATGTTTTTGGGTTCTTAGCATGCAACTGCCTTGAACATAGGCAGTTATTCTCATATCTACTTCTTTTTCTTTATTCATTCGTATAGAGAGTAAATTAGATATTACATGTACGAGTAAGGAACTTCAGATTTGCTGGCAAGCACTTCAGGGAAGGAATCTTTTATTCGTTGACTAAATTCCTTTACTCCCAGCCATTGGGTACAAATTTGTTAAATGCGTTTCATATATGTTCAAATCTATTTGTTTTAATTGAAATTATATATATTAAAAATGAAAGAACCGTATATATTCTTTTAGGAATCACACCGGTAGCAAGCATCCACTTATAATTTATACGAATGAGCCTTCGCTTCGGTTAATAGTTAAAATTAATATTTTTGGGTTCTGTCTTGAACATAGGCAGTAATTCTCATAATATATCTACTTCTTTTTCTTTATCCATTCGAATGTGTCACTTTCAGTGCATCGAAGTAGAAAAATATGTGTAATATTTTAACAATTAATATATAATGTTGTGCTTCATTATTTCACCTCTATATAGCAAAAATCCTGAGGTGGACAATTGTTTTCAGTATGTCCTTTTCTAACATGGAATAAGTGGAAAACTGGAACACAAACTGGCAGCCCTATTGGTTAACAGCGATTAAATAAATTCACTGTTTTATGATCAATCCGATTCATTTGTAATATTTTATCACAAAGTCATTTTTAAGATATCTGTTTATAAATAAATACGGATTAATGGTAAATTATTACAAATTGAATCCGATTGACCCTTTCTACCGAAATATGCAAAAAGTCACAGCGGCCTTAATTTTGTTACTTTATTTTGTTTCAACCTTTTCAATATGATACCTTCAACCAATCGGTCTAAAGCAAATTTCTCCAAGTTTCTGAGATCAAGAGACATGGAAATCTTAATTAAAAAAAAACCTTCATCTGTGAAAAACTATAATCTAGGAATACCGAACAGAGTCAAAAATACATAAGAATCAAAATTGTAAGTAATTTTGTTCTTGTAAATTCTGATTCGGTATTTAAAATTGAAAAAAAAAATTTATTCGTTAAAAACTGAAATCTTGAACTCCTGTACAGAGTCTAAAATACTTGACAAGCTTAATTATAAATAAATAATACATGTAAATTATTATTTCATCTTTAAAATTGCAAAAGAACATTCATCGGTGAAAACGTTAATGTAGAAATTCTTTACGGATATTAAAATACATGAAAATTAAAATTGTAAGTATTTTTATTCTTGTTCATTCTAGTTCGGTCTTTAAAATTGCAAAAAAAACATTGTTCGTTGAAAAACTTTAAACTGGACATCCTTTTTACGTAGTCCAAAATACATGAAAAGTTTAATTAGAAATAATTTATGTATGTAAATTATTGTTGGATCTTTAAAATTGAAAAAACAAATTCATCGGTACAAAATTTTAATCTACGAACTCTTTATGGAGGCTAAAATACATGAAAATCAAAATTGTAAGTTATTTCTTTCTTCTAAATTCTTGTTCCGTCTTTAAAATTGAAAAAAAACTTTCTTCGTTGAATAACTGAAATCTTGAACTCCTGTACAGAGTGTAAAATACTGGACAACCTTAATTATAAATAAATAATGCATGTAAATTATTATTTGATCTTTAAAATTGCAAAAGAACATTCATCGGTGAAAAACTTTGATCTAGAAATTCTGCACGTAGTTCAAAATACATGAAAAGCTTAATTATAAATAATTTATGTATGTAAATTATGGTTGGATCTGTAAATTTGCAAAAGAACATTCATCGACGAAAGACATTAATCTAGGAATTCTTAACGGGGTCTAAAATACATGAAAAGCTTAATTAAAAATAAATATTACATGTAAATTATTATTCTGTGTTTAAAATTGCAAAAAACATTCTGCGGTGAAAAACTTTAATCTATAAACCCTTTACGGAGTTTAAAATACTTAAAAAGCTTAATTATAAATAAATAATGCATGTGAAAAATTGATCGGTTTTGAAAATTGCAAAAAAACATTCATCGGCGAAAAACTTTAATCTATAAATTCTTTACGGAGTTTAAAATACTTAAATAGCTTAATTATCAATAAATAATTCTTGTCAATTATTGTTTGATCTTTAAAATTGCAAAAATACATTCATTGGTGAAAAACTATAATCTAGGAATACTTAACAGAGTCAAAAATACATAAAAATCAAAATTGTATGTAATTATGTTCTCGTAAATTCTGGTTCGTTGTTTAAAATTGAAAAAAAAACTTTATTCGTTGAAAAACTAAAATCTTGAACTCTTGTACAGAGTGTAAAATACTGGACAACCTTAATTATAAATAAATAATTCATGTAAATTATTGTTTGATCGTTATAATTGCAAAAAAACATTAATTGGTGAAAAACTATAGACTAGGAATACTTAAACGAGCACGCTCGTTTGTGGAAGATGCAATATCGATATTTTGTATCGATATTTCACGTCAAACGTCAATTGTCAAACTTTCACTTCAGACTTTTGAAGGTTAAGAAATACTCATACTGTAGTTTTATTCTCGTCGCTTCTGCAGCTTTCTGATGGTTTCAATTAAAATTTGTCATTCCACAATTCCACAGAAATAGTGCATCATTCGCTACTAGATATTAGATAAGTATCGTAGCAATGATTTATTAAGTTTTTTTTTTTTTTTTTTTTTTTATTTTTAAACGATCTGATACTTTGTGCTTTATTTTCCCAGATCAAATCAGCGGATCTCAGATTCTGGAAATGTTTGAGAGTTGGATGTTGGAGTACAACAGAGTGTGTGTCAATGAGAGAAATGTTTCTTAGTGCGGATTCGTCACTGGCCAGCTGTTTTATCTACAATTTTAAGAAGTACGCACTAGACTGATCCGTTGGAAAATAACCACTCTTCGAGGAAGTTAAAAGTGTTTAAATGTGCTGTGCTGTGTTGTGATTTTTTGAAGGATGCAAGATGGCAGCAAACTTTGTTCGCCACTTTGCATCCCAATAGGTAGATGTGTACGCGTAGATACATAAAACGATTTGTTTAAGACGCGTTGCTCTTGTGTTTAAAGGTGCTCTGCTCCTTTTTCCGGAACTGAACAAATTTTACTTCAAAAGTAAGTAGCATCCCTTAATTCTAGTAAAATAAGCTTTCCAAGTATGTACTTGTAATTTTCCTAAAACTGAAAACGTATTTTATAAAAACTGAAGACGACAAGTACAATACAGTTTTGTCGACCTATCAAAAATGACCGAACTGGAAGCGATTCATATTTTACTTTTCACATCTTCAATTTTTGTGGCCGGAAAATTCCAAGTACAGATTTGAAAAGCTTATTTTACCAGAATTAGCTGATGCTACTTACGGTGTAAGTAGACACAAATCACTTAGCTGTTTTTTTGTAATTCATCCCATGTTCGGTACCAACTGTAACCTGACTGTATTTTACGATTATTTTAAACATTAAAATTGAATTAAAAAACAACGTAAATGTCAAATTAATTTAATAAATGTTGGAAATGGCCACCAGCGGCAGCTGTGCAGTATGCAAGGCGGTTACAAAATTCTTCTTGCACTTTAAGCAACATTTCTTCCGTTATTGTTTGCAGAATATTAATTATACAATTTTGTAAATCTTCTGCTGTATTTACAGGCGGTTTCTTATACAGCTCGCCTTTGACATAGCCCCATAGGAAAAAGTCGAGCGGTGTGAGATCTGTAGCGACCAATCCCGCGTCTTGGATAAGTTTCATTAAGGTATCCAGTTACTGATGTAACTCCCTGTGGAAGAACACCATCCTGCTGAAACCATATTCTTTGTGAACAATGTTGGCATCTCTATCTACAAAGTCCTGTCATTTCCTCACTCCTCATCTCCTTCTACTAGTTCGTGGTGTTTATGAGGTTTGTATGGAAAGTATCCATTTTTTGGTTAACTTTCCTAACATACTTTTTGCTTAATCTAAATATTTAGACAATTCATCTTGTCGCCATTTGAAATACTGATATTTGAATTTCAAGCGTTTACATTTTGAATGTTTCAAATTGCTCATAAAATACCTATGCAAACTTGCGCTCTTTGTAATCCTACTTTTAAATTTTGAATGTACCAAATTCATCATACATTTCTAAACTTTAGGTTCATGAATTTATTACATTTGAAAATCGTATAAATAAAATTTCACTTTTTTTACTAATTATGTATGCAATAAAAGAAATGGTACAGCTAATTAAGCAGTACTATGATGGAAATCGTATGCAACAAGTTCGTCATTGGTTCTCAGTAGAATTTGATCCCTTCAATATCAACCACAATAATAATCATCGACAGATTTGAAGCAAATGGAAAAGTTAGCAAAAGTCGCATTGAAAAACAGTATTCGACAAGAGCAATTTCAAAGGATGACGAGTGAGTTGATGATATATTCTGAAGTTCATGACAATCTCCGTATTTCGACAAGATGAATTGTCTAATATTTAGATTAAGCAAAAAGTATGTTAGGAAAGTTAACCAAAAATGGATACTTTCCATACAAACCTCATAAACACCAAGAACTAGTAGAAGGAGATGAGGAGTGAGGAAATGACAGGACTTTGTAGATAGAGATGCCAACATTGTTCACAAAGAATATGGTTTCAGCAGGATGGTGTTCTTCCACAGGGAGTTACATCAGTAACTGGATACCTTAATGAAACTTATCCAAGACGTGGGATTGGTCGCTACAGATCTCACACCGCTCGACTTTTTCCTATGGGGCTATGTCAAAGACGAGCTGTATAAGAAACCGCCTGTAAATACAGCAGAAGATTTACAAAATTGTATAATTAATATTCTGCAAACAATAACGGAAGAAATGTTGCTTAAAGTGCAAGAAGAATTTTGTAACCGCCTTGCATACTGCACAGCTGCCGCTGGTGGCCATTTCCAACATTTATTAAATTAATTTGCCATTTACGTTGTTTTTTAATTCAATTTTAATGTTTAAAATAATCGTAAAATACAGTTAGGTTACAGTTGGTACCGAATATGGGATGAATTACAAAAAAACAGCGAAGTGATTTGTGTCTACTTACACCGTAAGTAGCATCAGCTAATTCTGGTAAAATAAGCTTTCCAAATCTGTACTTGGAATTTTCCGCCCACAAAAATTGAAGATGTGAAAAGTAAAATATGAATCGCTTCCAGTTCGGTCATTTTTGATAGGTCGACAAAACTGTATTGTACTCTTCACGTCTTCAGTTTTTATAAAATACGTTTTCAGTTTTAGGAAAATTACAAGTACATACTTGGAAAGCTTATTTTACTAGAATTAAGGGATGCTACTTACTTTTGAAGTAAAATTTGTTCAGTTCCGGAAAAAGGGGCAGAGCACCTTTAAACACAAGAGCAACGCGTCTTAAACAAATCGTTTTATGTATCTACGCGTACACATCTACCTATTGGGATGCAAAGTGGCGAACAAAGTTTGCTGCCATCTTGCATCCTTCAAAAAATCACAACACAGCACAGCACATTTAAACACTTTTAACTTCCTCGAAGAGTGGTTATTTTCCAACGGATCAGTCTAGTGCGTACTTCTTAAAATTGTAGATAAAACAGCTGGCCAGTGACGAATTCGCACTAAGAAACATTTCTCTCATTGACACACACTCTGTTGTACTCCAACATCCAACTCTCAAACATTTCCAGAATCTGAGATCCGCTGATTTGATCTGGGAAAATAAAGCACAAAGTTTGAAGTTGAAAGTATTTTGTACATGCAGTACTTAGCAGCTGTGCAACCGGCAAGTAGTGATCGATGTGTACAAATAATGGGAGGAATTGTTATTAACCACTGGAGATGTCTCTATTTCGACGGTTCAGTGCTGAAGGTTTATGACAGCCTCCCAAGCGTAACGAACGGCAAATTAGTAAATGAAGAACTGAATTATATTGTTAAACGATTTCCAACTGTATCTATTGAAAATATTACATTCTGCACATTTGTAACAGTCCAACCAGATGGTACCAGCTGTCGAATATACGCCGCTGCATTTGCCGCATCTGGTGTGTTGGGTGAAAATCCTACGACAATTGATTACTGCTCCAATTCAACAGTTATGAGAAGACACTTTCATGTCATAGAAGAACAGAAAGTACAGTCGTTTCCCAGAAACTGAAATCAATTCATAATTTCGTTTGTCTTTCCTCAAACGATTCGTGATATGTACTCAGTACTTGAGGATGCTGCAGCTCTATCAATGCGAATAAGATAAACCAAAATGGACAGAAATTGCTGTGTACAACAAAACTAATTCTATCAACACAATGGTTATTATTCATGGAATTGAAATTTCTCGTTTTGCCCATGCATCTGTGAGGAAGTAACTCGAAACATACAAATTTACTAGCGTAAGAGAATTGAAGAAAGGCAAGTCGTCGGTAAACAAGTTTTGTGGCCTTTACTACTACTAAAATCACAAAATGGGAGTAATAAACTATTCCCTTGTTGATAATGAAATGTATTCAATATCCTGAATTTCAATGATGAAGTCTGTCGTATAAGCATAGATGAGACGAACCAAATAAAAAACGACTGCGCTACGTCGATAAACTTTGTCAACGGCTCGAACAAGCAGGATGCGTCTCACTGGGGAGGGCAAGGTTGGGGCCCTCCTCGTAATATGAAAATAAGATAATGCCATTGCAACGACAGACAAAAATAATTGCAATAGAACGTAAAACAGCAGATTTTCACACAGTAAGATGTAAACAATTACCTTGTGTTTTTATGACGTTTAGAACCTCAAGATCCTCACGAACTAAAAATATGAAAGGGCGCAAGTATGTAGGAAATTGAAAATGTTGACAATTCAATAACGAAAATCTCGTTCGTTGAAGACAACTCACCCGACCAATGCTTCGTCGAGAAGAGTTATCGAAATGACCGAAGTCTCGATCGTTGAAGGCAACCCACCCGGCCAACGCTTCGCTCGAGAAGGGTTATTGAAAGAACCAAAATCTCGTTCGTTGAAGGCAACCCACCCGACCAATGCTTCGTCGAGAAGAGTTATCGAAATGACCGAAGTCTCGATCGTTGAAGGCAACCCACCCGGCCAACGCTTCGCTCGAGAAGGGTTATTGAAAGAACCAAAATCTCGTTCGTTGAAGGCAACCCACCCGGCCAATGCTTCGCTCGAGAGGGGTTATCGAAATAACCGAAATCTCGTTCGTTGAAGGCAACCCACCCGACCAATGCTTTGTTCGAGAGAGGTTATCGAAATAACCAAAACCTCGTTCGTTGAAAGCAACCCACCGGGCAATGCTTCGCTCGAGAGGGGTTATCGAAATAACCGAAATCTCGTTCGTTGAAGGCAACCAACCCGGCCAATGCTTCGTTCGAGAGGGGTTATCGAAATAACCGAAATCTCGTTCGTTGAAGGCAACCCACTCGGCCAATGCTTCGTTCGAGAGGGGTTATCGAAATAACCGAAATCTCGTTCGTTGAAGGCAACCCACCCGGCCAATGCTTCGCTCGAGAGGGGTTATCGAAATAACCAAAATCTCGTTCGTTGAAGGCAACCCACGCGGCCAATGCTTCGATCGAGACGAATTATTGAAAGAACCGAAATCTCATTCGTTGAAGGCAACCCACCTGGCCAACGCTTCGCTCGAGAAGGGTTATTGAAATAACCGAAATCTCTTTCGTTGAAGGCAACTCATCCAGCCAATGCTTCGCTCGAGAGGGGTTATTGAAATAACCGAAGTCTCGTTCGTTGTAGACAATCCATCCGACCAATGCTTCGTTCGAGAGAGGTTATCGAAATAACCGAAATCTCGTTCGTTGAAGGCAACCCACCCGGCCAATGCTTCGCTCGATAGGGGTTATCGAAATAACCAAAATCTCGTTCGTTGAAGGCAACCCACGCGGCCAATGCTTCGATCGAGACGAATTATTGAAAGAACCGAAATCTCATTCGTTGAAGGCAACCCACCTGGCCCACGCTTCGCTCGAGAAGGGTTATTGAAATAACCGAAATCTCTTTCGTTGAAGGCAACCCATCCAGCCAATGCTTCGCTCGAGAGGGGTTATTGAAATAACCGAAGTCTCGTTCGTTGAAGGCAACCCACCCGGCAAAATCTCTCAACAACTGTTGTAATTAAGGAAAGTGCACCAAATTGGATAGTGTTGTCGTTTTAATTACACCCATGGACTACCAGATTTATCGATAGAGGATTTTACCTTACCTCGTGGTTCAACAAAATAATAGTTCGGTAGGTCTCACATCCAGATGAAGGTAATATTATTATCAATATAACGTATGTCATGGTTGAACACTACGACAAACTTGAATGAATAACAACAAATATTCAATTATTTTGCAGATTTTTTTTAGTTCGACAGCTCTCCATACATAAATTAGTTTGACACTAATTCGTATTTTTTATTTTTGAAAAATTCCGAATATTGTAAATCGCGAACACCATTTCCAGACCCTTGAAACATTTGGTATATGTCATCAATGTATCACGGTTTGGAGATATTTATATATTTTGGTGTTATGTATACACGTATATCGATGTTTTTGAAACTTTACGTAGGGTTTATTAATCTGCCTAAAGGCGAACCCGGAACCCACTACTAATGAAATGTTACATCATCAATTTTTATGAATATGTATTACAAAGCCTATATATACACCTTTCTTTCAATTGGAATACCGAAGTTTAAATACGAAGAATTTTGTCCGAAAATGAAATACAATTATTTACGAATAACGTCATTCGTGACGTTGCAAAGTAATTACATTTGTTTTTATTCGTTCTGGTTTGTTGAAATTTGTCGGTTCACCATATATGTGTGTACAGTAGAACCTCACACTAGTGTACCTGTCACTGGTGAAATTCTCGCACTAGTGAACACTTTTCTCTAGTGTTAACCTCACACTAGTGAACCATCAATTTCCTCATTTTACACGTCTGTGTATGTACGTAGACATACATACCATAAAGTTGCATGTGTATTATTTACCTCACAATGTAAAAAAATAACAATAACTGCACAAATCTGTGCGAAATCGCAAACATTTGTCAGTTCACTAGTGTGAGGGAAAAAAATAACCGCAGTCCCGGCCGTTTCACTAGTGTGAGGTTCTACTGTACTAAGGTGACCCTTATTTAGGGTCCTGATAAAAATATCCCAAAAATTTCAGCTTTTAAGTTTTACTTCTTACCCACCCTGTAGAGGCTCGAATATTAACATTGTTTTTACATAAGTACAAAATAATTTTCAGTTTTTTTATTGGAATTTTTGACGAACTTGGCCTCAAAATGTATAAAGTAAGATATCTTATCTTGGAGCATTTCCGAATCGAATGGCTCTACACGCAGGGACTTTTTGTATGACTATCGTATTCTCGAAGATGGCAGCAACAGCTAGTATGAATTTAATATATGTCTTTCGTATGAATCTAGTCCGAGTTTTCGTACATGTGCTATATATACCTCAGAAGTGCAGCCGATGTCTGATGAAAGGGTGAGGGAGCACTAAGGGGTCACAGACGTATAGGAAAACTCGAACAAGAGTCATACGAAAAAGTCATTCGATTGCTGTACGAAAAGTCTCTAGAAATTAAGGCTTTTTGAAACGCACTGAATTGTTAAATTGATTGAATTTCATTAAATTGTTACGACTTAGCGCAAAAAATTAAATCAAAGATTGAAGGAAAGATGTCGTAATAGCTATTTATGTAACAAGGGCACTTAAGTAGGGGAATCGAGCGAAGCCAGTGCGACAATCACGAGTCAAGATCCCCTATGTATGCGCTCATACATGATTTTTTATAACTCCTCATGTCAAAAAAAGGAGACAAAATCGCTACTTTATAGCGCGGTGGTGTGCAAACGGTGCGAAAAAGTAGAATTTCCTCTTCTTTTGCGCGCTAGTGCACAAAAAGTAGCGATGTAGTCGAGTTTTTGACAGGAGGGGTTATACAAAAATTATATAATTTATCAATCTATGACGTTAAGGGGAGGGTCCAGACACAAAATCAGCTATATGAACCAGTCGTTCAAAAATTCCCATACAATTATTTCTGTAGTAATATTTGACAAGGAATTCAATGGCGATGTAATCAAAATCGTAACAAATTTTTTTGACCAAAAAAAAATTTTTCTTTTCTAAAAAAATGGAATTTTTTAAAATCTATGCGTAATTATTTAGACAATGTGTTTTTATGTTCGCCCTAATTTTTCAGGATTTTTCAATTTATTTAGAAAAATGTAATAGCATTTTTCCGAAAAAACAAATATTCTTTCGAGCTGAAATGTAAGGGTTATAAAAATTATTTCTTTAGTAATTTTTTACGTGGAATTCGGTAGTGCTAGAATAAAAAATGAAAAAAATGTTTTTGACCCCCACAAGAATTTTCTTTTGCAAAAAACAGAATTTTTTAAAATCCATACGTAATTATTTGGAGAATGTGTTATTACGTTCATCCTAATTTTGTGAAATTTTTAAATTAATTTAGAAAAGTAATACCATTTTTTCGAAAAAGCAAATTTTTTTTCGAGATGAGATTTATGGGTCAAAAAAATTTCCACTGAATTCCTCGTGAAACATTACTACAGAAATAATTAGCAGAATAACGACTGCTTCATATAGATGATTTTCTGCCTGGACCCTCCCCTTAAAGAAGTTCTAAAGTAGTCATTCAATAAGGTAGTAATGAAAAAAGTTTACATTTTTCGGAAATATATGATTTTCACTTATTTTTGAAATCGTATAAATTCGCTTTGGGCTCGGGTGGCAATCTTGCACGTGAGGAAGGCTTGTCTGCTGTCCTCCCTGTCGGAAGAAATATACTATTTCACATCGCGAGAACTTGTTGACTCTTTTTCTTCTTGGTCGATAAGTAGACTTTTTATAGGAAAAAAGCCGAAGAAAATGATAATCTTTGTTGCAGTACCTTCAGATTTTGTTATCACGAGTTGTAGCGGATAAAGGATATTGTAAATTAACTGACATAGTTCAGGATCTTAGCGTTTTTTAAAGTGAAAAATAGACAGAGTTCGAAATGAAATAACTGAACGAGAAATTGATCGTTTTTGATCGGACTAGGCTCATTTGATTTGGAAATCATCCAAGGAAAGATAGCTTACTTTATACATTTGTAGACCAAGTTCAGCAAAAATTCCAATTAAAAAACTGAAAATTATTTTTTGAAGGCTCTACAGGATGGGTAGGAAGTAAAACTAAAAAGCTGAAATTTTTCGGATATTAAAAAAAAAATTTTTTTTAGCCGATTTCGGGGATGGTCATGTTAAAATTTTTCCTGATCCCAAAGAAGGGTCACCATAGTGTATATATTCACGTGCTACTTGTATATGTGTAGCCCAGCTTATAATCTTGCTAAGAATTGGTCCCACGCGAAAACTGATAGTGGGGGCGTCCATAAGTCACTTGATCTATTTTTTATATTTGCCCCCTCCCCCCTCTCCCAGATGATTCTAGGTGATCTCTACGTTGAACTCCCTTACGATTCTCACATGAGTTCTTATGATTTCATTTTTTATGGTATTTATAAATTGTATTCACTTTTTGATAAACAATTTTAATTTTTTTACTGCCATTGTATAGCATTTCTTTCATCTCAAGAATGAGTGGCGTTCAGAAACATGTATTAATTACACTGTTTTAAATTAATGAAATTATCACCTTTTCGTTTTATTTTTTTTTTCTTTTATTAATTGTAAAATTATATAGGTACTCACTGAAAAAAGGATAGTAGATAATTACAAGCTGTATTGGTTATTTCAAATCACTACGTGTAGTAGTAAAAAGACATTATTACCTTATTCGTTTCCACGTTCTGAAATGAAAAACATTCAAATTTAAGTTTCCAAGCATTCAATTTAAGCAGCGTACATATAGTTGCTATAAGTGAGAGTTGACCTATTCGATAAAACAAATGTTTGTGTAGAATTTGTGATTTTCATATATTTTCAATTTGATTGAACGTAAGAAAAGTTCACACAAATTGAGTATAAAATTTGGGGAAGGGGGGTGGAGGGCGAAGCACTTTGTTAATACTTGTCAAAGAAAGAAGGGCAGCGGGAAGCAGTCAAAAATCCGTTGCGTAATATATGAATGGACCCTAATTGACGCTATGAATAGCA
This sequence comes from Trichopria drosophilae, assembly GCA_030407085.1. NCBI lineage: Eukaryota > Metazoa > Arthropoda > Insecta > Hymenoptera > Diapriidae > Trichopria > Trichopria drosophilae. The sequence goes on from CM059587.1 coordinate 70,503,241, forward strand.
TATTTTGCTAAGTTGATGAACAGCTTCGCAAAAACATATTTTTCGATAAAGTAATATGTAGGAAATGTTTTTTTAAGAATTATTTCAACCTGCAACAATGTAGAGAAATTTCGTTTATGTAGATGTTATTGTTGCGTTACGCAGTTTTTAAGACACTAAAAGTAACTATTTCCTAAATAAACGTGTGCCGAAAAAATTTGATTTACAAAGATATTCGACATATATTAATAAGTCCGATTTTCCATATTCCTCTTATGGTGTCTTCCGCCGATAGGATATATACGCTGTGAATTTAATAGGGCGAATCCAAAAATAATATAATTTCCAAAAAATCCACATGATATCTGGTCAGACCTCCCACCCCCCCCCCCCCCAAGGTCACGTGATTTATGGACGCTTGACAGTGCCGTCAGAAAGGAGCCGTTTTCAGCTGAAAGGAGCCGTTTTTAATGCGCACCATCCGCGCGCAGGTTGCTTCGGCAGTCGTCGGCGGTCTGAGCTTGTGGGCCCTAGGGAGGGGATCGGAGCGAGAGGAAAATATATGGTCGGGCGCGCGAAAGTATTAAACAAATGACGGGGGATTGAACTTTATCAGATACTTCGAAAATCAAAATCATGTATACTCGTCGTTGTCGAGTGGTAGAAGCGCATGGGTTGAAGCGCAGCTCGTTATTTTTTTAGTTCGATTTCGATGTCGGGGATTTTTTTTTTTTTTTTTTTTTTTTTTTTTTTTTACTCAACATTTGTAACGAAAATAATTTTTTACTTGTTTACTATTAGTTATTTTATTTACAAAAATGAATTGTGAAAATAAATTTTAAAAACATTAAACAATATGTTTTTGCAGAATTACATTTGTAAGAATCGAATTCTCTGTAATATTAAAAAAAATAAATGTACAATATTTTATTGTAATTTCCGAAATAATATACAAAAATTACAAGTCGTACATTTTTTTCTAAAAAAGTTATTGTTAATATACGCTTGTAATTGATTATTTTTTATATGTTTCAAATATAATGTAGACCTTCCATCTAATTCCTAATATCGGCGGTATCTTTATTTATATATACGGCAACAGTTTATATTGCATTTACGGTAAATAGAAAGATCTTTTACAGAATACAGAGTAAACGAAAGTATCGTGGAAACAAATTTAGGAAACAAATATTTGGAATACTCGATTAATGTCATATTAAAATAAAAAGATGTTTTTTCACTTCTCCAATGAAATTGTACTAAATTACTAACTGCTTTTTTGAAATATTTCAATATTATTATACAATAATATTTTTATCCCGTTAGAAAACTTATATGATTACACTAACAGCATTCTGTAAATCAGTATATCTGTATAGTGTAAAATCTTATTTAAATTAGTTATACATTTTCACCAATATTTTTTTAAACATTTAAACCCTTTCACGACAATTTTACTTACTTTTAATTAAATTGATTTCAAGAATATGTATCATTCAGCAAGATGGTTATTCGTCATTCATTATTTACTTTGTTTTGCCTACATTATGCTATTATTTATAGCTATGGGTTTTCTTTTACGTATTAATTAATTAAATAAATATATTATACTAATAATATTGTAATACACCGATTAAGATATCGAAATTTAGTACATTATGTTTCAGATACTGATTTTCATTGACATATTAAAAAACCACATGTTTGGCACGAGATTGGGTATATGGTCTTTTATTTATCAACAAATTGTCCAATTTCATTCCCGACTAGAAAAGGTGATAATTAATTCGTAATAATCATTTCGTTAAAAAATGGTTTAAATCTGATTTTTCCTTTTATAACAATATACAATAAATTTAGTTTACTATATTTATAACAAAATAGTAAAGAAACGTACGCAAAATCTCAAGGTTTATTAATAAATAGGTTGTATTAACAAATTTTTGGATTAATAAAATATTTGTTGCAATTGCAAATTTTAAGAATAAGTTATATACTGATTTTTCAATAACATTTATGTTGAGGCGGGATCGTATGTATAAGAGGTAGTGGAATAAATTGACACACTCTTGAGCACAAAAGTATTATTATTAACTTTGGGTGAAACTATGTTACTGCGATTACAACATAATTGTATAATCATATGACGCGATTACATGTATTTAACCGGAGGACGCTCGTCTCGAACTGAACTGAACAGAACCGCGAGGTTCGCCATCCAAGCCGTTTACGCGGTAGCGGCGCCATCTAGATAATATCGACGCATAGCGTTACAGTAGACTGGTGGCAGAGAATTATCGACCACAACACTTCCCCTCGATATGCTGTCGATCATAATCTGTTTCGGAGTCCGATCAGTGCCACGCATTTATCGTGCTTGGACCGGGGCAAAACTTTAGTGAGGACATCAGCTGCCATCTCCTCTGTGGAAATGTACTGCAGTTGTAAAAGACCCTCGGCGATGACTTGACGAACGAAATGGTGACGAACGTCTATATGTTTCGTCCGGGCGTGGAAAACAGGATTGTCAGAGAGCTTCAGCGCTCCTTGATTGTCGCCGTATAGGACGACGTCGGCTGATTCAAGAGGACTTAGACTGGCCAGTAATCTCTTTAGATGAATAGCTTCCTTGGCCGACTCAGTTAGAGCCATATACTCGGCCTCCGTTGATGACAGAGCAACCGTCCTCTGCTTCCTCGATTCCCAGGATACGGCTCCACCGTTGAACAGGAATACGTAGCCCGTGTAAGATCTTCTGTCGATCGGGCAGTTTCCCCAATCCGAATCCGAAAATCCGATGAGTGAACCTTTGTTTGGTCCATACATAATGCCGGCGTTCAGCGTGCCCTTCAGGTATCTCAGGACGTGTTTCGCGGCACTCCAATGCTCCTTCCCATAGCTCGTCATGAACTGGCTCAAAAAGCTCACTGCGTGAGCGATGTCGGGCCTTGATGCGGTAGCCAGGTACATGAGCGCACCGATCAGCTCTCTGTAGGGCATCTGGGCAGATTCATAGTCGCTCATTCCGAATCGATTTAGGATATCTATTGTGTATCCTCTTTGATGAATCGTAATCTCGTCGTTTTGTCTACTGAATTCCAATCCGATGCAATAATCAATCTCACCGCGATCTTTGACGTCGAACTTGCCTGCTAGGTAACTCTTGAACGATTCGATCTCCGTTATATGCTCGGAGGCAATAATGATATCGTCCACATATACTGCGATAAGAAGGGGGGGATTTCCTCGATTTATCCGATATATACATGGATCGGCTTCGTTCGGGATACCACCGAATTCTTTTATGACCTCGTCGATTTTAGAGTGCCAGCTGCGAGCGGCCTGGCGTAAACCATAGAGCGCTTTCTTAACGAGGCACACCCTGTCGCCCTTGTCGATCTCGGCGCGCATTCTCCTAGCCTTGTCACGAATTTCGCGTGATACGGAGCCGTCTTGAATTATCCGCTCCAGAATCTCCTCCGATAACCTTGGTAGCTCCATGAAGATCTCTTCTTCGATTTCTCCGTTCAGGTAGGCCGTCGTTACGTCGATTTGGTGCATTTTCATTCGATATTTTGCCGCCAGTGCGGTCAACAGACGTATGGAGTTCAGGCGAGCGACAGGGGCAAAGGTTTCATTGAAATCTACGCCCTGCTTCTGCAAAAAGCCTTTAGCGACGATTCGAGCCTTTCGTCTCTCAATCTCGCCGTTCGAGTCGTATTTATTTCGGAGCATAAATCTACTTCCGATTACCTTTTGATTAAAAGGACGCTGCTTAAGTTCCCACGTGTCATTTTTAATGATGGAAATAAGTTCAACCGTCATTGCGCTGTACCACTCATCTACTTCCATGCTGTTTAGTGCCTGACGCATGGGGATTTCGGTGGAGAAGGCATATTCTTCATTTTCAAGGCCAATGCTGGCTTGTTGGTATTGTTTACGAGGTCTTCCTCTCAATCCGGTGCGTATGGTTTTGGGTCTACCACGGCCTCTCCTAGCGACTTGTAGCCTGGCCCCCGTTCTATTATCTTCGTTCAACTCGTCCTGCAGGGTTTCGTCGATGTTCGGAAGAGGTTTAATTTGGATTTCTACCTCCTGGGGATTATCCGTAGAATTGTTGGTGAGGTCGTCGCCGGCTTCTTTTAACGTGAGTTTCGTGCGACGTGGACTCGTCTCGTTGTTCTCAGCAAACTTTACGTCTCGGGACTCGACGATCTTCTTTTCTTCTAACGACCAGATCCTGTATGCCTTTGAGGTTTCAGAATAACCGACGAAAACACCTCTTTTTGAACGAGGTTCAAGCTTCCCCTTGTTGGGAGACCGGTCCAGGAGAAACACTTCACACCCAAAGTCCCTGAGGTGACTGACATTGGGGGTTAGGCCTCTCCATTTCTCGTACGGCGTCGCTCCATCCAGACTTCGTGTTGGGCACCGATTACGCAGGTAATTCGCCGTTGCGATTGCTTCGCCCCAAAATGCAGTAGGGAGTGCGGATTGCGTTAGAAGGCATCTTGCCATCTCCACAAGCGTACGATTCCTTCTCTCTGCCGTCCCGTTTTGTTCGGGATTGTATGGAACGGTAAGCCTCCGTTGGATTCCATGTGTCTTAAGGAAGTCACTGAACTCTGTATTTAAATACTCCAAACCGTTATCTGTTTGTAAAAATGTAATCTTCTTTCCGGTGAAGTTCTCCGCGTATGCCTTGTATTCGGTAAAGCACTTGAAGACATCACTTTTCTTCGCGATCATACGCACGTGACACCATTTCGAGTGATCGTCGATAAACGTCACGAAGTACCTGGCTTTACCGTTCGTCTGCACCCGCATGGGGCCGCATACGTCGGAGTGAATGAGCTCCAATAAACCAAATTTTCTTTTGGACGCTTTTGGAAAGGGGAGTCGGGTCATCTTTGCTTCGGTACAAATTTTACGGGCAAACAAAGGTTACGGTCACAAGTCATTAAATCTTTCAGATTTAAATGCCCGAGGCGACGGTGCCATTTCTCGATTTCGGACTTTTCGGCATCAGTGCCTCGCGCCGTAAACTGACAAGTCGGTCGTAATCCGCTTTCGAGGTAATACAGCCCGTCTATTCGATTTGCTACGAGCCTCGTGATACCGGCTTTATCGGTTACAGTAGCGGTTTTATCATTAAAAGTCACTACGAATCCTTTGTCGGTGATTTTACCGACAGACAGCAAATTTGTCCGCAAATCCGGAACATGCAATGTGTCGCTCAACTTGATATCGGTTTTACGCCCGTCGGATGTCGTCTCGATAACTACAGTTCCTTTCGCGTTAATTTCCGCCGATGCGCTACTCGCCAAGTTTAGACGCCCATATCCGCCGCTTTCCATCGAACTAAATTCACTCGCGTTTTTGCAAATGTGCGACGTACAACCGCTGTCTAAACACCAACGTTCGACACTTGTCGTTACTAGGGGTTGCCGTATCGTGCCGTGATTGTCGTTCGCGATCGTCGCCTGTCCGCTCGCGCTCTCGGTATTTTCCGCGAGCCCTCGGCGGCTGTCGCGTGTTGCGATACTCTGTCCGTTTCCGCGAGCGCCATCGGGGTTTTCCGCCGGTTTTCGATAACACTCGCGTGCTGCGTTGTCACGCTCAAGCTCCGCGAGAAAGCCGATGCTCTCGGCGCGTTTGGCGTCTTGGCGATTTCGACCGCGGGAAAAACATTCGGCAGCTTTATGTCCGATTTTTCCACAACTGTGGCATTTGTATTTCGGTTTCTCTTTGACCGATTCAAATTTTGATGCTGGGTTTTTGTTAGGTTTCCGGTTTCCTTTCACGCGATTCCCGGCGACCATTGCGTTTTGTAAGGGTGCATCGGTGTCGAATTTCCGTTCCTCTATTATTTTAATACGGAGAGCTTCCGGCGTCGGCAAGTTATCGCGCGACTCGATCGCGCACCGAAAATTTTCAAACTGTGCCGGCAAGCTATATAAAAGTAGAATCGCGAGAAGATCGGGGTTAATTATTACCTCCATTTCGGTCAGCTTATCTACTGCGTCGAAGAATTTGCGTATGTGCTCGCGCTCGTCTTCTACGTCCGCCATCTTGTGCAAAGCGAGGCGCTTCAGTAGCGTAGCTTTCCGCGCGGGCCCCCGCGACTGGTAGATTTCCTCTAATCTCGTCCATGTTTCTCTTGATGTCGCGCATCCCTTGATTTGTTTCAGCTCACTCGGATGGATTGATAGGATGAGATCCGACATCGCCTTGTTGTCGTTGTCTTCCCATTCTGCACGAGCCCTGACTGACGCCGCGTCCCCGTCCACCAGTTCTGGTTTTACACTAGTTCCATTTGCGTATTTCCACGCGTTATTTTTTACCAGTATCGCCTGCATCTGCATCTTCCAGGTGTCATAATTGTCCTTGTTAAGGGCTTCAATGCGATGTACGGCGTTAGCGTTCATCGTGAATGTCCGTGTCAATTATGCACTCAAACACAAAGAACAATGGCGTGCGCATTTACACTTTCCAGTTTTCGCGGTACCTCTGGGCCCATAACCTGTTGAGGCGGGATCGTATGGATAAGAGGTAGTGGAATAAATTGACACACTCTTGAGCACAAAAGTATTATTATTAACTTTGGGTGAAACTATGTTACTGCGATTACAAAATAATTGTATAATCATATGACGCGATTACATGTATTTAACCGGAGGACGCTCGTCTCGAACTGAACTGAACAGAACCGCGAGGTTCGCCATCAAAGCCGTTTACGCGGTAGGGGCGCCATCTAGATAATATCGACGCATAGCGTTACAGTAGACTGGTGGCAGAGAATTATCGACCACAACAATTTAAGTAAAGGCAAAATTGGAATTGAGAAATTGGCAAAAACAAATATTCATGTTAGGAAAGAAAGATATACAGGGTGTCCGAAAAGTATGGAAACACTCAAATATCTCGGAAAATCGACATCGAATCGAAAAAGTAAAAATACACGTATTCAATGGTTTCAAGAGAGCTATCCAGTGACACCTAACACAACCCCCCACCCCCACCCGCTGGGGGTGATAGAGGGGGTAACTTAAAAATTTTAAATGGGAACCCCCAATTTTTATTGCAGATTTTGCTTCCTCAGAAAAAGTTACGTAAATTTTGCCTACCATTATAATTGTTTTTGTTGACAGATGGCGCTGTAATCAACGAAATTAAAAAATTATTCTAAAAAGTTTTAAAAATCTCGCGAAAAACACAACGGATCAAAAAAGTAAAAACACACGTATTCAATGGTTTCAAGAGAGCTATCCAGTGACACCTAACACAACCCCCCACCCCCACCCGCTGGGGGTGATAGAGGGGGTAACTTCAAAATTTTAAATGGGAACCCCCAATTTTTATTGCAGATTTTGCTTCCTCAGAAAAAGTTACGTAAATTTTGCCTACCATTATAATTGTTTTTGTTGACAGATGGCGCTGTAATCAACGAAATTAAAAAATTATTCTAAAAAGTTTTAAAAATCTCGCGAAAAACACAACGGATCAAAAAAGTAAAAACACACGTATTTAATGGTTTCAAGAGAGCTATCCAGTGACACCTAACACGACCCCCCACCCCCACAGGCTGGGGGTGATGGAGGGGGAAACTTAAAAATTTTAAATGGGAACTCCCAAATTTTATTGCAGATTTCTCTTCTTCAGAAAAAGTTACGTAAATTTTACCTATTATAATTATTTTTGTTAACAGATGGAGCTGCAATCTGCGAAATTAAAAAATTACTAAAAAATATTTAACTTGACGTACATGGAATAGCATACCACGTTTTCAGAATTTTAAATAACGTCTTTTGCCTTTAAATATTTCTAGTTTACCGATTCTCACCGCGAGGAGGTAGACGATTTTGAGAATCTTCTGTTTTACTTTTTTTTTTATTTGATTTCTGTTTTTTACCTTTTTTTTATTCTTCACTATTAAATTTTTTTATGTTTTTTTTTAATGTATTTGCTTACCTTTTCTTCCAGATATTAAAATTCTTTATTCGCTCCCCCCTTGTAATTGTGCATACAAAGTTTTTGACAGAAAAATGAAGAATCGACATCCTTATTCTACGAGGAAGTGAATGTCGTGTATCCGAATAGCGTAAATGGTGACCAAATCCGCATATGGTGTTATGGCTTTCTTGCATGACTGTGATTTTGTATACTTGTGTGAAAGTACTGTAGGTATCGCTTGCGGAAACCCATTGCATACACTCGGTCGATTTTTTCAACTGCCAGTGTTACAGAGAAAGTAGTCAATAATCGAACATCGTCAGCGTCCAAATCAAAACAGCACGTCTTAGTATTAGTTAAGCTCTATTGTTTGAATGAGTCAAGGTCTCGGTTATTTTTCAGCTTTGTGAAAATTACACATGCGAGCGTCACTCTTGTCGAAAACTTGGTCAAATTCGTACCGCAAAAAATCGCAATTCTCTTCGTTCTCGCTATTTGATACTTAATGTAATGTTTCTCTAACATTTGAATTTCTTCTAATTTTTTATATTTCTTTTATTTCTTCATTCTTTGCTTCATATTTCTTCCATTTCGATACATTCTGTATTCTGCCTCCTGTTGTAATTTGGCATACTATGTCTTTGACACAAAAAGAAAGGATCGAAATCCTTATTCTGCGAGGATGCGGCGATAAAAAAAGAACATACGAACAAGTCGTCCGCCAATTTAATGATACCCATCCTGATCGTCTACCTATTTGCAAATCAACTGTTTGTAAGACTGTTTCTCGGTTTCAAGATACTGGCTCTGTCAATGATCGACCAAAATCAGGAAGACCAAAAACGTCCACGAACGAAGACAACAGTTTAGCGGTCTGTGCAAGTGTCGTTGAGGACGTCCATACTTCGGTAAGAAAGATTGCGCAAGCCACTGGTATCGGCAAATCGTCTGTCCATGAAATATTAAAAGCAAATAAGTTCCATCCATATAAAATAAAATATGTACAAGAACTTTCGGAAGATGACTTCGATCGGAGATTAGAATTTTGTGAGGAAATGATGAGACGTTGTGACGAAAATGAATTATTTCCTTTCTGGATATGCTTCTCTGATGAAGCTACGTTTCAGTTGAGTGGAGAAGTTAATAGGCACAACCTACGATATTGGTCGGACGAAAATCCTCATTGGATGAGAGATACTCACACACAACATCCACAGAAAATCAATGTTTGGGCTGGCATTTTGTGCAATCAAATTGTTGGGCCTTTCTTCGTTGAAGAGAATTTCACGGCTGAAAGGTACTGTAATTTGTTAAATAACCAGATTATA
>CM059587.1:70517500-70540000 GCA_030407085.1 Trichopria drosophilae
TTTGTCAAAAGCGGCTTTCAGGTCTATAAAAAATGCATAAAGCCTTTTTCTCTCTCTCATCCTTTTACCTACCAAGTGTTTCAATATCTTGATATTTTCGACTGTCCCTCTCCCTTTTCTGAACCCCGCCTGTGACCTACTCCATCCTCCTTTTTCGTCGAGCTCTTTCACCAGTCTTTTATTCAATATACTTGCGTATACCTTGTACCCTGTATTTGTTAGCGTTACGCCTCTATAATTTCGTGTCATCGATTTATCCCCTTTTTTCCATATAGGCACCACCACCCCTATTCTCCACTTTTGTGGAAACCCCTCCCCCTCCCATACTCCTTTCATTAGGCTCCATAGCTTCTTTCCAACCTTCTCACCTCCTTCTTTCCACACCTCGTTCTTGATCTCATCTAGTCCCGCAGCTTTACCCATTTTTAATCTTTTTATTTCATTTCCAAACTCTACCCAGCTTATCCCCTCTCCTTCCTTCCTATTTAGCTTGTTACACCCATCCGTTTCTTTCTCTCTTTCTTCTACTCCCCCTAATACATCTCTAAAATGCTCCACCCACTCTTCCATTTTAATTTCCTCGCATATCTTCTCTCTTTTTGTTCTTCCTCTATTTATAAATTTCCATGCCTCTACCTCTGTATTGATCTTTTCTACTTCTCTCTCTTCTTTTCTCCTGTACTCTTCCTCTTTCCTCGTACATAATTGTCTGTACTCTCTTCTACACTTCTTAAAGTCTTCATATACCCCACCACTCCTGTATATTCTTCTAGCTCTATTCACCTCTTTCTTTCTCTCTCTGCACTCGTTATCCCACCACGGGCACCACCCTATACCTTTCCCTTTTCCCCTTCTCCTCATCTTTACTGCCTCCTGCATTACTTTTTCTAGTTCGTTCCAACCTCCTTCCACTCAACCTCTTCTATTCTTTGTCTAAAATGTCTTATCCCTTCCTCCGACCAATCCTGTACCCTTCCCCCTTCTTCTTTATCCATTTCTTCTCTTACCAACTTTTTTCTAAATTTTATAATTAGTGGCTGGTGGTCCGACTCTACTCTGCATCCCACTTGCAGGTTTTTTACCCTCTCCCATGCTTCCAAGTTAACTACTCCAAGATCAATAACTGACCTTCCTTCCGCCTTTTCATAGGTCCACTCCCCCTCCTCATCTCCTTCTTTCATCCCGTTCATCACGAACCATCCCCTTTCTTCTAACATTTCAACTAGATCTCTTCCTTGTTTATTTAGTATCTCATCTTTCGACCTTCTCCCTTCTCTTGCATTGTCCCCATACTCATCCCATCCACCTTCATTTCCTATTCTGGCATTGAAATCCCCAACAATCGCCAAATTTTCCTCTTCCCCCTCTTTTATTACTTCTCTCAAACTTGTCAGCATTTCTTTATCTCCCTCTCTATTATATATCGTGAACATCCTCCACCTCTCTCCGTTAATTTCGTAGGCCCTCTCCTGCATTCCCTCTTTTTCTTCATATCTTATCTCCTTTTCTTTAATTTCTACTCTCACTCCCGTTATGATACCCCCCTTTGCTCTTCCCCTCTTTGACTCTCGCGTTGCAGCTTGACACTTCCATCTCCATCCCTCTGGCATCTTTACTCTTAATTTTTCCCAATCCCTCTCATCCACCCATGTTTCCATCATCCCAATCAATTCAAATTGTTTAACAAACTTCCAAAAATCTTCGTCTTTTCCCTTAAGACCTGCTACATTCCAGAACACCCCCCTCAACCCTTGGCTCTTTTTATGGTTTTTATTCTCTTTTGTTTCGGTCCTTCGTTTGGGTTGCCCTGAGTGTGATGCATTCTTTAAAAATTCCTCGCATACACCCTTTCCACTACATTTGTACCACATTCATTCAACACATACTCTTTTTCATTCATAATTACTCTTCCATACTTCACAACAGGATTTTTACCTTTCACTCTTTCTCCATTCGCCCACATTCGCAATTTGATTTGTCTCTGGCGCTCGCTTTTTGTCAAGTCATCATCTACATACACATTCGTTCCTTTCAACCTACTCCTACTTTGCATAACAGTTCTCTTCTCCTCCAGATTACGCAATTTTACAATAAATATTTCCTGATGTTCATTTCCTAATCTAAAAGCATCTTCTACTGTCACTTTTTCATCTGCATTTCCTAACTTTTTTAGCACTGCCACTGCTACCTCTTTTGCGGATCTTCCTTCTGCTTTCTCACCTTTTATTATAAAATTGCATCTTCTTTCCTTTTTTTCTTGATCCTCAAATTTCTTGTCTATATCCTTCAATTTCTTTTTTAACAGTTCATTTTCTTCTTGGTATTTTTCTATCCTTTTTTGTTGCTCCGTTCTCCATTTTTCCATTTCTTCTTTTTGCTCACTTTTCCATGTTTCCATTTCACGCTTTTGCTCTTTTTTCCAAGTTTCTATATCATTCTTTATTTCCTGCCTCATATCCCGCATATCTTTCCTGAACGTTTTTATCATTTCGCCGTGTTCTTCTAATTTTTTCATAATTCTTTCCTCCATTTCCCCGTTTACTTTCCGTTTACTTTTCTTCTTCTCGTGTCGTACTTCTGCCTTATCGTCTACTTGCGATTCCGCGAGTTCGTCCGCGTCACTTTCCTCCGTTCCGCTCTCTCTTCCCCTCTTAAACCACGAACTAGCAAGCGACGAAGCACTTACGCTTCCTTCGCGCTCCCTACCCAAACGTTCCGCGTTTGATGGTCGCCCTCTCTTTCTCTTTTCGACCGTCGTCCCTGTCTTCCTACTATTCCCGCTCTCGTTCGCCGTTCCTTGCTTCACCCACCTCTCCACCCTCCCCGACGGTGCTTCTACTGGCAAGCTGTCCAAGCTCGCCTTCCCACTACCTTCCTCCTCTTTCACGCACTGCTCTTCTTTCTTTTCCCCCCTTATCCTCTCAACCATTCGTTCGTCACTCTCTTCGTATACTCCTGTGCTTACCTGGGACACCGAAAAGACTCGAAATTTTCTCGTCTAACTCCGTTCCGCGAGTTTCGTCTTCGATCGCCGATCGATTTCGCGGCTGTGAATTGGAAGCGTGATTGCTGGAACGTGACACTTCTTCGTCCCCCTTTCCTTTGCCACGATTTCCTCCTGATGAAAATTCACCTTCGCGCCGAAACTCTCCTAATTTATTGAGGTTAGGTATCCCAGGAAACACCGATACGACCAAATAACTCCAAATTTGTAAAATATTTTACAATTTAGAAAGTCGGACCGGGCTGCCGTCTCCTGAGACTACTTTTTCTCAATAATAACAAATTTTTGAATCAGTATACTCAACTATTTACTTGAAATTATTCACACACTATTTCTCGCCTGTGTTACTCACCCAGTCCAAACCGGAAATCCTCTGGCTAATCCCTGAAATGCTATAAGAATATGCAATAAAATGTAGGGGGTTCTATTTAAAAAAATAAGATTGACCTTGAAATGACCTTGAAGGACATGGTCAAGGTCAAAGTCAAGGTCATCATCTTACTCCCCGCTTGAAACCATACAACTTTGCTATTGGACATTTTCTCCTAAGTGCATTCTAACTGAAGATATTAGGGGGGTCCAATACTTTTCGATGACCCTGTATATATATATACAGGGTGTCCGAAAAGTATGGAAACACTCAAATATCTCGGAAAATCGACATCGAATCGTAAAAGTAAAAATACACGTATTCAATGGTTTCAAGAGAGCTATCCAGTGACACCTAACACAACCCCCCACCCCCACCCGCTGGGGGTGATAGAGGGGGTAACTTAAAAATTTTAAATGGGAACCCCCAATTTTTATTGCAGATTTTGCTTCCTCAGAAAAAGTTACGTAAATTTTGCCTACCATTATAATTGTTTTTGTTGACAGATGGCGCTGTAATCAACGAAATTAAAAAATTATTCTAAAAAGTTTTAAAAATCTCGCGAAAAACACAACGGATCAAAAAAGTAAAAACACACGTATTTAATGGTTTCAAGAGAGCTATCCAGTGACACCTAACACGACCCCCCACCCCCACAGGCTGGGGGTGATGGAGGGGGAAACTTAAAAATTTTAAATGGGAACTCCCAAATTTTATTGCAGATTTCTCTTCTTCAGAAAAAGTTACGTAAATTTTACCTATTATAATTATTTTTGTTAACAGATGGAGCTGCAATCAGCGAACCACGTACCTGGAATAGCGGACCACGTTTCCAAAATTTTAAATGACGTCTTTTGCCTTTAAATATTTCAAAGTTCACCGATTCTTACCGCGAGGAGGTAGACGATTTTGAGAATCTTTTTTTTTTATTTTTGTATATTTTTTTTTTGTTTTTACCTTTTATTTGTTTTTTTTTTATTTTTTTAATTTTTTTTCTATTTTAAAGTTTAAATTTTCCTTCGCTTCTATTTTCTTTACTGGATTTTTAACATGTCTATGCCCACTAATTTATAAGATGTTCGAATTGAAGTCCTTCAGCAACTTGACAATATCCCAATCGTGCATAGAAGTTATCATAAACTTTTTGCAGCATTTCTTGAGATACTGTATTAGAACCTTGAATTATTTTTTCTTTCAACTCATCAATGTCTTTTGGTTTCGTTTCGTAGACCTTGTTCTTCAAGAAACCCCAGTAAAAATAGTCCAGAGGAGTTAGATCAGGTGACCTCGGTGGCCACTCGATCGAACCCCTCCTACCAATCCAACGTCGGGGGAAAATATTATTTAATAGATTGCGTACAATCAAACCAAAATGACAAGGAGCTCCATCCTGTTGAAACCAGACATTATCAAACGCTATACCAGCAATATTTCGTATTGCCGGTATAATCTGGTTATTTAACAAATTACAGTACCTTTCAGCCGTGAAATTCTCTTCAACGAAGAAAGGCCCAACAATTTGATTGCACAAAATGCCAGCCCAAACATTGATTTTCTGTGGATGTTGTGTGTGAGTATCTCTCATCCAATGAGGATTTTCGTCCGACCAATATCGTAGGTTGTGCCTATTAACTTCTCCACTCAACTGAAACGTAGCTTCATCAGAGAAGCATATCCAGAAAGGAAATAATTCATTTTCGTCACAACGTCTCATCATTTCCTCACAAAATTCTAATCTCCGATCGAAGTCATCTTCCGAAAGTTCTTGTACATATTTTATTTTATATGGATGGAACTTATTTGCTTTTAATATTTCATGGACAGACGATTTGCCGATACCAGTGGCTTGCGCAATCTTTCTTACCGAAGTATGGACGTCCTCAACGACACTTGCACAGACCGCTAAACTGTTGTCTTCGTTCGTGGACGTTTTTGGTCTTCCTGATTTTGGTCGATCATTGACAGAGCCAGTATCTTGAAACCGAGAAACAGTCTTACAAACAGTTGATTTGCAAATAGGTAGACGATCAGGATGGGTATCATTAAATTGGCGGACGACTTGTTCGTATGTTCTTTTTTTATCGCCGCATCCTCGCAGAATAAGGATTTCGATCCTTTCTTTTTGTGTCAAAGACATAGTATGCCAAATTACAACAGGAGGCAGAATACAGAATGTATCGAAATGGAAGAAATATGAAGCAAAGAATGAAGAAATAAAAGAAATATAAAAAATTAGAAGAAATTCAAATGTTAGAGAAACATTACATTAAGTATCAAATAGCGAGAACGAAGAGAATTGCGATTTTTTGCGGTACGAATTTGACCAAGTTTTCGACAAGAGTGACGCTCGCATGTGTAATTTTCACAAAGCTGAAAAATAACCGAGACCTTGACTCATTCAAACAATAGAGCTTAACTAATACTAAGACGTGCTGTTTTGATTTGGACGCTGACGATGTTCGATTATTGACTACTTTCTCTGTAACACTGGCAGTTGAAAAAATCGACCGAGTGTATGCAATGGGTTTCCGCAAGCGATACCTACAGTACTTTCACACAAGTATACAAAATCACAGTCATGCAAGAAAGCCATAACACCATATGCGGATTTGGTCACCATTTACGCTATTCGGATACACGACATTCACTTCCTCGTAGAATAAGGATGTCGATTCTTCATTTTTCTGTCAAAAACTTTGTATGCACAATTACAAGGGGGGAGCGAATAAAGAATTTTAATATCTGGAAGAAAAGGTAAGCAAATACATTAAAAAAAAACATAAAAAAATTTAATAGTGAAGAATAAAAAAAAGGTAAAAAACAGAAATCAAATAAAAAAAAAAGTAAAACAGAAGATTCTCAAAATCGTCTACCTCCTCGCGGTGAGAATCGGTAAACTAGAAATATTTAAAGGCAAAAGACGTTATTTAAAATTCTGAAAACGTGGTATGCTATTCCATGTACGTCAAGTTAAATATTTTTTAGTAATTTTTTAATTTCGCAGATTGCAGCTCCATCTGTTAACAAAAATAATTATAATAGGTAAAATTTACGTAACTTTTTCTGAAGAAGAGAAATCTGCAATAAAATTTGGGAGTTCCCATTTAAAATTTTTAAGTTTCCCCCTCCATCACCCCCAGCCTGTGGGGGTGGGGGGTCGTGTTAGGTGTCACTGGATAGCTCTCTTGAAACCATTAAATACGTGTGTTTTTACTTTTTTGATCCGTTGTGTTTTTCGCGAGATTTTTAAAACTTTTTAGAATAATTTTTTAATTTCGTTGATTACAGCGCCATCTGTCAACAAAAACAATTATAATGGTAGGCAAAATTTACGTAACTTTTTCTGAGGAAGCAAAATCTGCAATAAAAATTGGGGGTTCCCATTTAAAATTTTGAAGTTACCCCCTCTATCACCCCCAGCGGGTGGGGGTGGGGGGTTGTGTTAGGTGTCACTGGATAGCTCTCTTGAAACCATTGAATACGTGTGTTTTTACTTTTTTGATCCGTTGTGTTTTTCGCGAGATTTTTAAAACTTTTTAGAATAATTTTTTAATTTCGTTGATTACAGCGCCATCTGTCAACAAAAACAATTATAATGGTAGGCAAAATTTACGTAACTTTTTCTGAGGAAGCAAAATCTGCAATAAAAATTGGGGGTTCCCATTTAAAATTTTTAAGTTACCCCCTCTATCACCCCCAGCGGGTGGGGGTGGGGGGTTGTGTTAGGTGTCACTGGATAGCTCTCTTGAAACCATTGAATACGTGTATTTTTACTTTTTCGATTCGATGTCGATTTTCCGAGATATTTGAGTGTTTCCATACTTTTCGGACACCCTGTATATATATATATATTATCTAAGATGTCACTGTATAAGATGAAAGAAAGCTGAGTAGTCAGTAACTCCAATTATTTATTATTATATTTCAAGTCAATTTCAAAGTTATTTTATACACAGAGAGAAAAAACCTACATGAACCCTAAACGCTCAAATATACAAAGTGGTTTCATGGAGTACGATACTACATTTAATTTATTTATTTAAACTCCACGAATTAAAATTATCAAGTAATTTCTTATTGCCAAAAATTAGCTCTTTACAAATGTTGAAATCGAAAAGTTATACACGTTCTTTTTAAGCTTGAAATTTTAGCTTTTATTTTTAATTTATCGAATTTTATTATGGGCAATGTCATTACCATACATCTAAAAGTGACAAATATCATGTCAAAAATGAATTTTCTACCAGGGTCAAAATTCATGAAGAAATTGCATATTTGGGCGTCAACCATTTATACTGTAAACAAGACAATAATATGGCCCCTTTACTATTTTCCGATAGTTAAATATGTTGTAGAGTATTAAACCTCAAATCTGACAATGTTTTACAGTTTAATTATCCCTTTATGCATTTGTGAAAAGCAAAAAATTGTGGTAATAAAATTGAATAATTACAACTATCGGTTGTCAGAGTAAAAAGAATTATTGAATGGCACATTCTAGAATATTCGTAGCAAGTGTAAAATGAAAATACGCTTAGGTTTATTGATAAATAAGTTGTATTAACAAATTTCTGAATTAATAAAACATTTGTTGCAATTGAACATTTTCAGAATAAATTATATACTGATTTTTTTCAAAATACAATAGATTTGCTGTGATCAAGAAAAAAACAATAAGATTCTAATAAGAAAATAACTTTTATATTGTTTTAGTGAAAATTTATTGCAAAAATTATTACAAATTATTACGAATTAATTATCACCTTTTCTAGTCGGGAATGCAATTGGACAATTTGTTGATAAATAAAAGACCATATACCCAGTCTTGTGCCAAACATGTGGTTTTTTAATAGGTCAATGAAAATCAGTATCTGAAACATAATGTACTAATTTTCGATATCTTAATCGGTGTATTACAATATTATTAGTATAATATATTTATTTAATTAATTAATACGTAAAAGAAAACCCATAGCTATAAATAATAGCATAATGTAGGCAAAACAAAGTAAATAATGAATGACGAATAACCATCTTGCTGAATGATACATATTCTTGAAATCAATTTAATTAAAAGTAAGTAAAATTGTCGTGAAAGGGTTTAAATGTTTAAAAAAATATTGGTGAAATTTATAACTAATTTAAATAAGATTTTACACTATACAGATATACTGATTTACAGAATGCTGTTAGTGTAATGCTGGTGCTCAGGAAGGTTAAACGCAGACACTCCACACTGTAAAAAATGAAAATGAAATTTACACAGCCGTGGTAAATTTCATTCATGACAGTTTAGTAATATCACTACATTGAGCGTTGATATTTTACCGAAGTGAGGTTAGGGTTTTACCGCCGCCTTGTAAATTTACAACGTCGAGCATAGGAAAAATACTAGACTGTGTACTTTCACTACATTGTACATGGGTAATTTTTCGAGCCCACGTTGAACGCAGTAATTTTACAATCGGAAGGAAATATACAAGAATACATACAACATTACATTTTCTTAGTAAAAATAGGAAACGTGTCGTAATATTAATACTTTAACATTGCGATTCTACAGGTGTAAATTATAAAATTATTTAGTGGATGGCAAAAATGTCCTGTCAATCTGTGATTTTATGCTCCGTGGTGTAACCCCTGATTAGTAGCGCCACAATGACATAAAATCGAACCGAAAGCTTGCCAAACAAACCGGCATCAATTTTCATTCGTCGCGTAACGTGCCTCGATTGGAAAATAGAAATCCACCATTACGATTATTGTTTATTGTTAGTTATTGTTATTCATTGTTGTTGAATGTTATTGTTATTCATTGTTGTTGATTATTATTTTCAATTTTTAAAATATAAGGCCGGATTGTTAATCGGCGACCCCCAAAACCCCCGAATAAGAAATTTCAGCTGTTTTCCATATAAGGAAAAATGTATGCTTCAAAGGATTAATTGCATTTCACGTTTTTTCTTTGGAAAATTATCATTAATTATTTATGTTTTCACCCATTAAGTTTTTTTAATATTGGACGCCGGAAAATTAATGCATCCTATAAATAGGCCTTTTCATTTAAGGATCTAGCTCTTTCCATTCTAGTTGTTTTGAGCACATTTCATACTGTATAAAAGTAATGTATTACGTATATAAGCTCGGAAGAAACAAACTACAATCCTGAAATGAGGATGCCTATTAAAACTAGAATGAATGTGTAAATTTCATCGTTGGGTTGAAATTTTACAACGCAAGCCGGAAAATTGCCCATAACCTGTAAAAACTACGGTTAACGTACAAATTGAATCGTTCGATTGGAATTTTACAACACGGGCTGGAAAATCGCCCATAACGTGTAAAATGTTGTTGTCCGAAAGTAAAAGTTCGAGACTAGGTAATAATTTTACATTCCGATTGTAAAATCACTGCGTTAGAGGTTGGTAATTTTCGAGCCCACGCTCCGCGTGGTAATTTTACACGATTTTTTTTACAGTGCAAGATTATAAAGATGTATAACGATACATCACTACGTCGGGAAGTTTAGTCACGTGGTGGAAATGGTGTGTATACTCCGACTTTATAGAAAACGAATACACCTTGCAGTGTATTTCTCCACCAGATTGAAAAACTAACCTTCCTAACAATCCTGACGTTACCTCAGATTTCTCTATGTAAGATTAACCATGCATACTTTGTTAACGTTTCAAAATATGATTCGTCGACGTAAAACCGGCTCGTGATATGGCAACGATATTTTAAATGTACAACTCTGCAGTTTCATATAATTTTGGCCATCGGAAATTTGAAAGAGTATTCTCTTACACATAGATACACAATTTTTTGTCTTATCTTCAAAATATTTTTAATAAGGGCAGCCAAGTTTTTGACAAGTTAATTGGAGGGATGCTTTGAATAAGAGTCTATAAATATATTAGCGATGTTGTATTGTAACCCTTTTCCTAAATGAAAAGGGCAGAACAAAAATTATGTAAAGAAGAAACGCAACTCAAAATATGGTTCCCACGAGGGATGCCATTTGTAACTCTCTTATTTCGATGGGAAAAAGGGGTTATATAAAAACTCAAACTCCAAAATCTTTACGCATCAAACTGAAATGTATTTCGCATATACAAAAGGGGGCTGTACATAACTTTTG
The DNA here is from genome assembly GCA_030407085.1 of Trichopria drosophilae. Classification (NCBI taxonomy): domain Eukaryota; kingdom Metazoa; phylum Arthropoda; class Insecta; order Hymenoptera; family Diapriidae; genus Trichopria; species Trichopria drosophilae. The sequence continues at coordinate 70,528,016 of CM059587.1, forward strand.
AGGAGCGACAACAAAAAGGATGGCGGAAACGCGCAAAGGGCGAGTTCGCAAATCACGCGAAGGGAAAATTTGTTAAGATATGACCGGAAATCGCAAAGGGGCACCAAAAGGATCGGGGCTGCGGTACTTACGGGAATGAACAGTATCTCGCAAAATCCAAAATTTGGTTGTCCACAGGGCTCCACTATCTGCAACACACACACAAACTCTAAACTTTTAAAGCAACAGGAAAACGGAGATTCACCACAATGCGTTTTCCGTCTCATGCGACGTGAGAACGATGGTGCGCCGGATCGGCAGCTTGATGGCATAAGGGGCGATAGAGGGGGAAGGGGACTCGCACATCGAGTGTGATGGAAATATTCGTACACAAACGGATGCTTTTATCAGCAAACGGTAATAACGTTCAATTGCTCGTATTGCAATTGACGTACAGGTAATGGGAAGTAGGAGGAAATAATGCAGATAATTGAAAAGGAGTATATAAGAATTAGGATGGTAAAATTGAAGATGATGCTCTAGCCTCAGGGTTTTTTATCCACTTGACCTTGAATTTGCAAGAGGTCATCGATGTTTGCCACTGCGCGGCCTTATCGGGATTTCCCTGTTTTCCGCGTACTGGTAAGTAGGTGTATCTTCTTGACCTCTTGCCTACACTGAAAGCCCAGTGGCGCTATTTTCGTAGGGGCTCTATCGGGCATAAAACGTACGAAGTCGGTAACACGTTATGCGTAGCAGTTAGCACGCGCCCTACCAGAATCGCCGTAAGTTGCACAGGTTTTCGTATCGGGAATGCCCGCACGAAAAAAGAACGAAGGCAGGTCTATGCTTGTTCTAATCCCATGCCGGAATCGTATAGCCCGACAGTAAACAATCCCAACTCTGTCGTCCGAAATTCGTTCCAGTGGTCATCCCATTTTCGCTGTTGTTTGGAACGATTTAGTGTTGCTTGGTATTTCTATAACTGACAAAGGGAACCCAAGGTCGGGGGGTCACGATTTTTAACGGCAATTTTTGTACGTATTCTAGGGCGAAAATAAAAATATACGTGTTTCAGCGTTTTATCTAATGGGCTTTGGTTTTTATACAATAAATTATTAAAAATCACGTTCTTATTGCCATATATATATATATATATATCAACTTTTAAACGTCAGATACATTCCCCTTAAAACATTCGAATGCCTGACCCCCGGATCATAACCCCGCAGCGAATTCCTGTGAACATTTTAAAAGTCGAATGCGAGGCATTTTTATATGAATTAAATTATGATTTTGGGTCTTTCCCTCCATTTAATCAATCCAATTAACACGCAGCGGTAAGAAAAGATTTTCTTTTAAGTTCTGTAATATACTATTCTTATACCATTTTCAGAATTTACTGCATTATTGCATTTTGGGGGTAATGATGAATATGAAAAAATACACAATTCCAGACTCACAATACATTGAAAGCATCACTTTAGAACTCGTGTATTGTTTTCGAAAAATAGTGAAAATATACATTTATATGAATATAAATATCTCTCTTAATAACAGTTTGATTTCATGGAAAAATATTTGACGCAATATAAAATACGAAATAGGATGCTAACAAATAGAAGACTAGAATTATCTCTGTTGCAGAATAATTGAAGTTATCATGGATATCATATTCTGCGATACTTTTAATATTAATATAAGGAAACTGAACAAAAATTGTGGTATTATAGAAGAACAAAAAAATTTATTTTATATAAATCGGATGTAGGAAGATATCGCACAATAGCTTTGTTTGAGGGAGAATTTCCGAATGAATGATGCAAAATACCGTATTCAAAATATATAGGACAGTCTTTTACAAGAATCTTTAGAAATAATGATAAATTATTTTTTCTGCAAATGAACTGAACACATTAAATTAATTAAAATTCGTATATTTATGACTATTACAGTTCGTAAAGATGGTAATGCAGATATCTTCTGGATTGAATCCAGAAGTATTTTCAGCCTACCTATCGAAATCAATTACGATTTCCGTATAACCAGGCTATATTTAATATTTTATTTTTAATTAATTTAATCGTAATTGATTTCGATAGGTAGGCTGAAAATACTTCTGGATTCAATCCAGAAGATATCTGCATTACCATCTTTACGAACTGTAATAGTCATAAATATACGAATTTTAATTAATTTAATGTGTTCAGTTCATTTGCAGAAAAAATAATTTATCATTTGAAAGATTTGACTTTAAACTAATATAGAAGGAGTTGGAAGGCTTGGGTGTGTGTGGTTGAGTGGAGATTAACAGGAGCATGGGGAGGAATAGCTCAGTTGGTAGAGCATTCGACCGGCAATCGAAAGGCCCCGGGATCGTACCCCGGTTCCTCCAAAAAAACACGTTCTTCTGAGTTCCCCGTTTTTTTTTCGGTTTTCTACACATATGCAGCTTTTTCACATTTTTCTATAATTTATTTACCATCAAATTATATTTTTAAATTAATCTAAAAATAAAATATTAAATATAGCCTGGTTATACGGAAATCGTAATTGATTTCGATAGGTAGGCTGAAAATACTTCTGGATTCAATCCAGAAGATATCTGCATTACCATCTTTACTTTAGAAATAATGAATTTGATTTTTTGTATATACATATAAATGTATCATAATTTTAATTATATATAATTATGCTACTTTCCGAAAACAATACACGTGTTTTATGGTATTAATTTCATTGTATTATGAGTCCGTAATTACCCACATTTCCATATTCCTCATTACCCTCCAAAATGTAATTTTATTTTGTGAAATATTATTTCTAAAGGTTCTTTTAAGAAACTGCCCTATATTTTTTGTCTTTCAGAGAAACTAAATGAGCTTTTTTAAATAAGACCGCAAAAATTTATTTGTTCATCCAGAATACCAAACTTATCAAGTTTATGTTCAGTTTCCTAAATATTCAAAGTGTCGCGGAATTATTCGTATACATATATGACTAGAATATGGTATGATCCGTCAAAAAAATAAGTGGTTCTATAATATTAAATTCATGACAACTTCAATTATTCTGCAAAAGCGATAATTCTAGTCTTCTATTTTATACCATTCCTATTTCGTATTTTTTATTGTGTGAAATATTTTTCCCATTGTAAAATTTTAAATACTTCAAACTCTCAAACAGAATACTCTCAAACGGGAAAAAGACCGAGCTACCGTACTTCAAAATAGTATAAGAATATAGTGTATTATAGTACTTAAAAGAAAATCTTTTCTTGCCGCTGCAGGTTAAACTACACGGAAAAAAATAATCGAGTGAAAATTCCCGAACTTGTTCGGATGTTAAGTATTTGAGAAAAATTCGACGAAAATCTCACGATTATCGGTAAATATGTTCGAAATGTTTCTGAGTAATTCCCGAACTGAAAATATATTTCACAGTTTGGTTCGGAAATACGCTGAAAGTAAATATTACAGATGATTTCACATAAAATTAAGAAACAGTTCAATATTTATGTCATTAGTAATTAAGAAAATGTACATCTAACATGAAATAGTTTTTATTATATTACGATTTTGAGAAGTTGTGCATCCAGTTTATGAAAATTCCCGAACTTTTTTGTACTTCTCTACCTATATGATATATATTATATGCGCAAATACCGATACGCCAGACCATGTACATATATATACACAACCAACGAACCAACCGCGCCGTTCTGCGCAGGCGATGTATACGCACATGGCGGCCAGGGAATGAAAACAAAACAATATATATATATATATATTCGATTAGTATGCTTCGATATGTTTCTTCTAACACAGGTAAAGAATGGAGAATATGCCGGTAGGAAAGTTATTTTTTGAAAAATATTTTGACCTTTATCAAATTTTGTTTACCTTAATTTACATTAATAGGAATTTGATGACAGTCATAATACAGACAAGCTTGTAGAAAATGATATTGAAGTACATTGCGATAATGCTGAAGTCAATGTGGTAAAAACAAAAAAAAAATATTTAAATGTTTAAAACAAAATAAAAAGCCAAACTTATTAATAGTAAGTAGTAAAACTCCAAACTACATAATAATCAAACCTTTCAGTTCAATCCCAGCTGACGTACGGTCATGTTCACGTGCGAAAATGTTACGAAATATACAAAATGTTTTGTATACTGTTATTGTATATTTCGTTAACTTTTCGTTGACGAATGTGACAGTGTGTTAGCTGGGATGAGACAATTTTTATTTAGAGCAATTTTCACTGGCCGTACTAGGGGAACTAGTGTAAAATGCTATTATAATGCTGTGTGTCTTAGAAAAGGTCGTATCTACATTTCTACGATTTTCACTTATTCGTGAAATACGGCTTTTGGTCATAACAGTAATTTTGTATTTTTAAAAATGATTTTTGACGGCTATCCATTTAGCACGATTCTCAGTGGATTGTTAACTAACGGGTTTCATATTTTTTGGGACATCATATATATTCATTACAGTTTCTAATACAGAGCCTGAATTTTGAAAAATCAATTAAATCATTTTTAATTTAAGTATCTTTCAACATCCGAACGAGTTTGGGAATTTTCACTGGAATATTATTTTCCGGGTAGTTTAAAGAATTTCAAATTGGCGATTACATTTAAATGGAGGGAAGGGCGCAAAAATCATAAATTAATTCATATAAAAATGCTTCGCATTCGACTTTTGAAATGTTTACAGGAATTCGCCGTGGGGTTATGATGCGGATGTCAGGCATTCGAATGTTTCAAGGGGAACGTATCTGACGTTCAAAAGTTGATATATATGGCAATAAGAACGTGAATTTCAATAATTTATTGTATAAAAACCAAAACCCATTGGATAAAATGCTGAAACACGTATATTTTTATTTTCGCCCTAGAATACGTACAAAAATTTCCGTTAAAAATCGTGACCCCCCGACCGTGGGTTCCCCTTGTGAGACGTGACAACTGACCAATGAAGTGACGTACGAGTTTCTATAGTAAAGTAAGTGTTCATATTTACTGTTCAATATTAATAATACCGATTTAACCAATAATTGTAATATTATGTACCTTTATTCGTGAAATGAGTTCGGTACACTGAAAAAATCCGTAATGAAACAACCACACATATAACGGTAATTTTACAGTTCATTGTAATTTCCCTACGCTCAATGTAGTAAATTTGACTTTATATATCAAATTAGATTGTTTTTTATAATCAATTTGGTTTGAAAAATGTCAATACGTGTGATAATAAACAATTTAACAGATTTTATAAACCGATGTTTTGTGATGTTAAATTTAAAATATTTCTTAGTCAAATTTTACTAAGTCAGATTCAGATAGTAAGATATATAAGTATGCTATATATTCGATATATAATAACACTTAAGGGTGTTCTTCTGAAGCCCCTGAGCGCCGCGGTGGTCATTGTGGAACTACCAAACTGGAAGTAAAACTCCTTTGCAGATTATGCCTTCAATTTTAACTTTTTATCTTATTAGGTGTATTTTTTATAAGCTACTATTCCCCTAGAACGTGCGTCCACTTCGATATTGGTGCAACGATTGTCGCATAATCCAAAAAAAAAACGGATAAAATCGGCCTGTTTTTCACCTCACACGTACATGATGTGTAGATGTGTTAGTCGTCACGATAAAAACACTTATTGCATCGTTTCGACAACTCTAACGCATAAAAACGGAGTGGACGTTCATTCCTGACACTTCGCGGATTACATTGAACCCATTTTTATGCAAATTAATTATGTTTGCGAGGCGTAATATGCAAATTGCGACTCGAAGCGGGTAATGGCGGCACAAGCGAAAGATTTGACACATATCAGTTCGGCGTTTTTCGATGAGATGGAGCCCAAAGCGAATGTCAGGATCGTAGGTATTCTAGGGCGCTTCCCAGGGCCCCGCGAGCGTATGCACGCATACATATGTAACTTGCATGTATGAATATGTCTACATTCATGTGTGTATGCATGAATCTATCCATATACAGGGTGGCCGATTTATCTGAAGACATCGAAATATCTCGAGAACTATGCCCAGAATCAAAAAACTTGTCGAATGAAAGTTGTTCGACACGAAGGGGGGCATCCAGTGATAATTAAATTTACCCCCTCCCCCATCCCCTAGGGGTGGAGTGGGGGCAAAAACAATAAAAGTTAAATAGGAACCCCCATTTTTTATTGCAGATTTGGATTCTCCGGAAAAAAGTACACCAATTTGACCTAGGAGCTATTGCATTTTGGTTCACAGGTAGCGCTGTAATCGATAAAAATCCAAATTTATCTGAAGACATTGAAATACCTCGAGAACTATGCACAGAATCAAAAAAGTTGTCGGTTGAAAGTTGTTCGACACGAAGGGGGGCATCCAGGGGGCAAATAGGGACAATTCGATCCCTTTATGAAAATATAATATTAAAAATTCTAATATTAGAATTTTTAATATTAGAATTTAGTAATATCAATTGCGAAAATTGTTATTCTGAATATGAAATTTTAATAATGTCCATTCGAAAAATTAAGATTATGAATAATTGATATTCTTCATATTAAAAATCAAAACTGATTACATAAAAATTGTGCATACAATATGGAAGCAATTTTATAAATAAGTTTTCTACCTTCAATAAAATTACATTTTAGGTTTTAAATTTATTATTTAATAAACAAAAAGAGGACATCACGCAATCCATTAAAAAACGCGTCATGTCCCTTCACTCAGCTCATTCATTCTCTCTCAGTATGTTTTTTCCGAAATGAGAATAAATAAGCTGAGCATTGACGGTCAAACCAGCTTCTATTAAACAAAACGAAACTCTTACTTCATTTAGGGATTTCGTCGCCATCTACCGGACCCCGAGAGAACTCACGTGGTTTCATACATGTACATCGCTTGCATTTCGGCCATCACCGGCGCCGGTTCTGTTACATAACGCTAGAGGGCGACATAACTCGAAAATAAAGTAGCGTATCATTTTATACATAAGTTGAGTCACACGTAACCAGTTCACCTACATTTTTCTCTACTTTCCTGAAAAGAAGTAAATGGATATCGCGACTTTCTAATCCCCACATTAAAATTTTAGTATTCACGGTCTCTCAGTGTAAGACTGTTTTTGAAGTCCATTGTATTGGTAGTAATTCGATCGGAGGTCACTTTGCTTTTAGAATAACAACTTTCCGTTTACGTGACTATTTTTTGTCTACCCTTTGTTATGGTTGTGAGCGGTGAGGTAGGATATAAAATTATTAACCGCGACGTTTGTTTTGTGCACGCCGTTCACCAACTGACTTCTCCGATGCTGTCTCGAATCGAGAGCGCAGCGGAGCTCGTCGTCGCATTACTTTCCAACCGTGGGACTATGCTGAGCTTGCACTCTTGACTTCTACGTGAAGTCGCAAGCCTTGCATATTCTCACGGTGGACTTTGATAATAGGTTGATTTATTATAATATAAATGATATAATATGGGTGGGACGGACGCTACGTACCACCGGTACGTAACACCTCCCCACCACGAAAAATCGGCGTCCTCGCCGATGTACAAACAATTTTACAAAGCTTGATACATTCTACATTTCAGCAACACAAGTATTTGACAACTTACTGTCTCTAAAATACTGTCTATCTGCGTAACACCATAGTAAACCACTTTTAATATCGGCAGTATTATTTATTTATTTCGCGGTTACTCGCGCGATTGAGAATAGCCGCACAAAGAGGAGACGGATTATTCCCTCGTCCTCTCTTCGCTACTCTCACCCGGCGGTGGTTCGGGCGGAGGCCGCGAAAATGCACAGACAAGTGTCACTTTTTTATTCCTTTGATTTAGATTTTCCACTTTTTGCACTTTTTCAGGCGCCTTATTCTCTTTTCTTTTCTCGTTCATCTTAGCTTTAACATTCGCTGCATCTTTCAGCGTGATTTTTGATAATAGTAGAAACGGCTTTGCTTCTAGTTTGGAGGACGCGAGATTTGAATTCTCGCACTTAGGAAGAACGTTGACTGGAACTTTCTTCGCCGTCAATTTGACTTGTTTGACGTGCTTAGATTCGTCATTATTTTCACAGTGCGGACTGTCTAAAGAGCTCGGGTTGTTTTTTGATAAACTTTTATCTATTCTAGAACTTCTCCTTGGAATTGAATTTTGATGCAGAGTTTCGGACGTGGTCAGCAACTTTTCGTCGAGGTCGATGATGTCGGTCGTTGATTCGGTGTCTAAAATCATCTTGGAGTTCGAATCCTGATTTTCCGATAGTGCTTCTGAGTTACGTTTCGGATTGATCCGTTGAGAGTTGTTTTCTGGATCGTCAACCTCTGGGACATGAGAGTCTTCAACTCTTTGTCGGAATAGCATCTCATTGCGGTGCGATTTATCAACACTTGCAGCGAAATCTATGTGAAACTTGTATGTCTGGTCTGACTGCGTCGACGGGTGCGAACTTGCGAGTTTCTTCGTGCTTGGCCGAATTTCGTGTAGAATCGGCAAGGTTTCTGGAGGTCGCGCTCTCCTGGTATCTGTGACCGTTTGCGGAGCTGACGGCGCGTCGGCTTCAACATCAACCTTTTCTCTTTTTTTCGTGCTGTTAGACACTTGTCGCGGTTTTTCTGGACCGTTTGTCTGCTCATTTTCTGACGAGTCAGAGTCGATGTCCGTCCATTCGTCATCCTCATTGAAATCGTCATGAAACCTTTGAGCCTTTGGTCCACTTGAAGGTTCCTCTTCTGTATTTGCGTTACCTTCTTCGTCATCGTATACATCCATGTTCATGTCTTCATAGAAATCGTTCCACCCTTAATAGGTTTCGAACCGTTCTTCTAAAATTTGCATATCTACATCTCCTATTCCATAATGAGGCTCATTAATAAATAATTCAAGGAATAGCTCGAACACAGGTTTGTTTCTTAATTGGTAGCACATTTTATGTAACGCTGATTTCGCAGGAAATACTTGTAATATTATACGTTGTATTTCTGCTTGCCAATAACTGTTCGCAATAGTTTGTCGAACTTTTGCATCCAACTCTGCCTCTTCTCGGTCGAAATCGCTGTCATCATCATCTGTCCACATTTTGATGATTTTTTTGTTTTCTTTCTTTCTTCTTTTTTTTTCCGCACCCTCACTCACTCGCGCTTTCTTTTACCTCCTTGGGAGGGAATGCATCTTCCTCTTTTGGGATACGCGATAAGTTACGCGACGCGCGCACTTTTCTTTTACCTAACAGACGCGCATCCCGTTTAAAAAGAAATAAACCCCTCGGTATGAGGAGGGGGTTCGAAACTCCGCGTTAAGGGGGGCGATACCCCAACACGATTCTCTATTAAAAGTTAAAACGGAAAATCACGCGCGGAGCGTCACTTCTGACACCAAATTTGTTATGGTTGTGAGCGGTGAGGTAAGATATAAAATTATTAACCGCGACGTTCGTTTTGTGTACGCCGTTCACCAACTGACTTCTCCGATGCTGTCTCGAATCGAGAGCGCAGCGGAGCTCGTCGTCGCATTACTTTCCAACCGTGGGACTATGCTGAGCTTGCACTCTTGACTTCTACGTGAAGTCGCAAGCCGTGCATATTCTCACGGTGGACTTTGATAATAGGTTGATTTATTATAATATAAATGATATAATATGGGTGGGACGGACGCTACGTACCACCGGTACGTAACACCTTCATTGCTTAAATCGAATTGCAAGTTAAAAATGAATCCTGCTACAGTACCCGAAAAAATCGAAATGATTCTTATTTATGGTGAATGTAAGAGGAATATTGACGATGCTGTTGCGTTGTATGCTGAGCGTTTTCCAGATAATGCTCGCTCGCGTTCTTTTTTTTACAAAGTTGTGAATGCCTTTCACTCTGATGGCAGCGTACAAATGAAAAAAAGGAAGCGAAGATTAACAGTTACAGGAGAAGCTAACGAAGTAGCTGTACTAGCAGCTATTCACCAAAATCCACATGTAAGCACACGACAATTACATCGCGATTCCGGCATTTCCAGAGACAGTATTCAAAGAATATTGCATCGTCATAAGTTTCACCCATATCACATTTCACTGCACCAGGAACTAGATGGCGATGATTTTCATAACCGCGTGGTGTTTTGTGAATGGGCATTTCAAAAAATGCAAACGAACCACAATTTCTTTGCTAATGTATTATTTTCAGATGAATCTACATTCACGAACCATGGTGGCGTCAATAGGCACAATATGCATTATTGGAGCGTAGAAAATCCCCATTGGTTACGACAAGTTAATCATCAACGTCCTTGGTCGGTGAACGTTTGGTGTGGAATCATAGGAAATAAACTCATTGGTCCTTATTTCATTGAAGGTAATTTGAATGGAACAAAATATCGAGATTTCCTAGAACAAGAAGTACCATTACTACTTGCGGATGTTGCTATGGACGTCCGACGGACAATGTGGTTTCAGCATGATGGTTGCCCAGCACATTTTTCAAGAGTAGCAAGGGAAATACTAGACCGTGATTACAATGGTAGGTGGATTGGTAGAGGTGGCCCCATTAATTGGCCTGCGAGGTCACCTGATCTAACATCTCTGGATTTCTTTCTATGGGGTTACCTAAAAGGTAAGGTTTATGAACAAGTACCAACGACTCGTGAAAATATGGTGGAACGCATAAGAACTGCTTGCGCAGAAATTTCTGCAGATATGATTCTATCATGTATAAAGTCATTTGAAGAAAGAATATATAAATGCATTGAAGTGGAAGGTCAACATTTCGAACACTTACTCAAGTAAGTGAACAGTGAGACAGTGACCGGCTTTGTTAGAATGACCGTATTCCATATCCGCTACGCGGGCGAAAATTGTCAATATTGGAGAATCCAAATCTGCAATAAAAACTGTGGGTTCCTATTTAAGTTTTATTGTTTTGCCCCCACTCCACCCCCAGGGGATGGGGGAGGGGGTAAATTTCATTATTACTGGATGCCCCCCTTCGTGCCGAACGACTTTCATCCGACAACTTTTTTGATTCTGTGCATAGTTCTCGAGGTATTTCAATGTCTTCGGATAAATTTGGATTTTTATCGATTACAGCGCCACCTGTGAACCAAAATGCAATAGCTCCCAGGTCAAATTCGTGTACTTTTTTCCGGAGAATCCAAATCTGCAATAAAAAATTGGGGTTCCTATTTAAGTTTTATTGTTTTTGCCCCCACTCCACCTCCAGGGGGTGGGGGAGGGGGTAAATATAATTATCACTGGATGCCCCCCTTCGTGTCGAACAACTTTCATTCGACAACTTTTTTGATTCTGGGCTTAGTTCTCGAGATATTTCGATGTCTTCAGGTAAATCGGCCACCCTGTATATATATATACAGGGTCATCGAAAAGTATCGGACCCCCCTAGTATCTTCAGTTAGAATGCACTTCGGAGAAAATGTCCAATAGCAAAGTTGTATGGTTTCAAGCGGGGAGTAAGATGATGACCTTGACTTTGACCTTGACCATGTCCTACAAGGTCATTTCAAGGTCAATCTTATTTTTTTAAATAGAACCCCCTACATTTTATTGCATATTCTTATAGCTTATCTCGAGAGCTTTCCAAAACACTATAATAAAATATTTTTTTATTAAGTACTTTTTGAGTTATAAAGGTTTGAAGTTAACAATTTGTTAAGTGGTGTGCGAGATATTAGGGGGATCCGATTAATGTATTTTCTTTAAACCAATTAATTGGTCTCATTATTCCGCGCACAAAAGTATTAAGGTTATGATTACTGAGAACTAAATAATATTTTACAAGATATTCTACATTTTGTGTCAAAAAATTGTTAACTTCAAACCTTTATAACTCAAAAAGTACTTAATAAAAAAATATTTTATTATAGTGTTTTGGAAAGCTCTCGAGATAAGCTATAAGAATATGCAATAAAATGTAGGGGTTCTATTTAAAAAAATAAGATTGACCTTGAAATGACCTTGAAGGACATGGTCAAGGTCAAAG